>CCAG010014141.1:0-77173 GCA_001077435.1 Glossina morsitans morsitans | reverse complement strand
GAACCAATTAAGTTAAATCAAGCGAATCATCGAATTTTGGTAAGAGGATATTTTCTTTTTTTAGGTCATTTTTTAAAAATAATTCAAAAAATAGAAAATATTTTAAAGGGATGTATACTTTTTGGTCCAGAATGTGATGTGGCTCTTTCTCCTTTCTTTTTCTATCCCGCTTTATTTCCTTTTTTATTCATTTTTTGTTGTCCCGCTCCTTCCCGCAACAGTGTTTTGAAGATTGACTCTAGTGCCAAAAGAAAGCTGATTGAATGTGTCTTTTCTTTTTTAATGCCCGAATGGCAGAGTTTCGGGACCGCGCCCAAGAGAGTAAACTACTTCTCTTTTGATTAGATTAAAGCCAAGCAATCTAATGCGATCCTGTGTTTCACTTCGTACAAAAAACTTGGCTATATGCTCATCATCGACATGTGAAATATTAGATAGGAGCACATCCAGTCGAGAAAAGTATGCAAAAATGTGTTTGAAACACTCTGTCGCTTATATCTATTGTCTACAAAAATCTGCGGGTGCTTTCACGAATTCTACATAGATTAGCTTACACGAACAAGAAGTGCGTGAGAAGTGGTTGAATGAATAATAAATGCTGAAAAAGTTGGGTAAATATTAAATGCCGCATTCCTTAACAGATGAATGATGAGGAAATGCTTTCGAAATCCTAAGTGCTATTATAACGTGGTTTCGATACACAAAAGTATGAAATAAGACCATTAATCTGGTAAACCAGTACCTACACGCACGGCCAGTTTACACACAAATTGCATTGTATTCACTACTCTCGTCTACGTTTGTAACTTATGCATATGTATATATATATTTTCTCGTCACTTAAGCCCCCGGTTCTCTTTATATCTCTCTTCCTAGGTCTTTAGTTTGGTGTTATGGTGGCATAGTAATGTCTCTTCATATTTGGTATTTCTTATAAACTGATTGAATTCTTTTTACATACAACGCGTAAAACACTGTCGGTTTGACAGTTGATAGAAAAACCGTAAAAGAAAAAATTTCTGCCTGTTTTCCTTCCTATATATAACAAATAATATAGTTGTGTGAGTGCGCACTCACGTACAAATGAAAGAATTTCCTTTTGCTCTGCAAATTCCTTTAATCTATTCACATGTCATCACGTGTTAGGTTAACTAAAATATTTGGCTTATGAAGTTGTTGTCCTGACATACCAAACTGTGATTGAAATTTAATATTAAAAAGCCAATTCCTCTTTTAAATCAGTAAAGGGTGCGCCGGAGTTTACTTTAAGAGCGAAAATAATATAAGAGTAAGAAATAACGATATGTTATATTATTACAGGAAAGATGTAATTAATTGAATTGAATATCAAGGGTCCGATAAAATGCAAAAGAGAATGAGCAGCACCTCAAATTTATCAAAAACGGATTCAAAGCAATATTTAAAACTTGTTTACTTCTTCCTTTTAAAAAATGGCCTGAACTCCTTTAAGAAGTGCAAAAATATGGAGATCGTGTACTAATTTTCTGTATTTTGTAAGAGAGGAAAAAGAGAACTGGCAGCATAAAGAGCTATTCAATTTCGATATACCTCCGTGCGGCCGGAAACTAGTCTCAGAAATAAATATCGCGAAATGAAGAGTCCGCGAAAAAATTTTTCTTAAGTGTGTATTCCATTGTTGCGCATTGTGACCACTGCCCAGTTAAGACTTCTTTACCGTTTGCGGTGGCTGACTGCGTGCGAATTAGTGCCTGCCATATGTTTCGCAATGCAGGTGTATGCCTAAAATGCGAGAAGCTAAGGCTAATAATTCTGAATTAAATATGCACTAAGTTTTCCTTAAGCCGTTCTGCGTTTCAAATAAAAATTCCTGCAGAATAGAAAGTGAATTCGAATAGACTGAAAAAAAAAATCACTTGTATAAAAAAATTTTTTCAAATTAAAGTTTTATTTTAATGAAACAAAGAATGGAAATGAAATTTCTTCCCAGAGTCATGTGACTATACATAGAAGTTAGGGAGCTTAAAAAACCAAAGAAGAAGAAACACTCAGCAGACATAACTAGTAGTTAGCTTTGCCTTGTAACCGATGGGTAGGTTTATTCTATTGATATTGATTTTTCTGATATATTGCTCAGATTTTTCTGATAATTCAAAAACGCAGCAAAGTACATATGTGTTTCTTTTCAAATATTTTCAATGAATTTGTGTTAAAAAGTGTATTTACTTATCTCGGAAAAGCTTCACATGTGTAGTCATATAAAAGATAGTCTGACATGAAACTTGTTATATATATATCTTCTAGTTAAAAACTTATTTAAATATTATAAAAATTGCATGTATATAACTTCTTGTTATTGTTACGCCTTCTACAACACGACAAAACGTGTTCTAGTCGGTTTTGTGCTTTACAAAACTAAACTGATCAAATAGCTACAAAAGCTTCCAAGCCAAGATTGTTTTAAGAAAAAGCTATGACTAGGCATCAAAGCGCAATAGGCGACGCGATGAGAAAACCCCACCTAAAGATCAATTAATATGTGTCCTATACCCCAGAAGCGTTGACAAGAATAATAAAGTTTGATTGAAGACTATATTGTTATAGCAAATTAGATTTCATCATGTCCACCTTGTAATGGATAGAAATCTTCCTACTTCGGTAAACTGAGCATGCATTCATCTTCCAAATGCAAAATATTTTCAAAATGTTTTTTAAATCTATTTTAATGAAAGTTCAAACAATACAATGTTTACGAAACCAATTTCATGTTATGATGGATTTTGTTATATAGACTCAAAAACTAATACATAAACAAATTATATTACAACTGTACTTATAAATGCATACAAAATAAATAGTCACACACTCACAGGTGGGCAGAAAAGTTGAACTGAAAGCAAAACCGAAATACAATAAATAGGCGCTGGTTGGCTGGTTAAGTGAGAATGCTATTTAATGTCATATTGTAAACAAGTAACGCAAATATTTGCATTATAAATGTAAACACACGCATATGTACGCATATTGTTCAAATTCTATAGAAAATGCCTTTATAATGCATTTGTAATCCTAATTGAGTTGACATACCGGATAAAAAAAGGACAAAAACACCAACAAGTTTGAATGAAAATAATATGTGATAATAATAAACACATGGATTTTTTGTATCATACATGTTATGTGATTATATACAGTAAAAACTACATTAACTGTCTTTAAGAACAGCAAAATTTTTTGACGCCAAGAAGTACGAACTTTTCTTAAGGCAATGGCGAATAACCCACGAACTTTGTATTATAACCAAAGTGTTAACATGTGAGCTGAGATGCACGCCATAAGGATATTTAGAGATGTTTTGTAATTGGTTTGTTATCAAATCAATAAGAAAGCGGCATTGGCCTTGAAAGGAATTTGAATGAAATATGCAAGAAGTAGCAATTGTGTATTAAGTTTCCTTGCTCTTAATTTTAGCGAAGCCATTTTTACCCAATGTGCTTGCGATGGTATAGAAACTATTTCCGGGAAAGGATTATATTTAGCTGTTTGCGCGATCGGCCAATTCCAATTAAGAACATATGTTCCTAACGAAATTCTCGGTGAACGTCACACCAATTAATTGCAGGTTGAAGTTTGATCTCTACTCATGTATAAATTTAAATATAATTTACGAAAACTGAGTCGCGCGCCCCGGAAAGAGAAGAAGAAGAGTAAATAAAAAGCATGACGACAATGGCTAGCAAAACATTAATCTTTTCGATAGCCTTCGATCCGCTCATTTAACCATTGAAAAGGGTATGAAATCAATCAGTCATTTCGAACCAATTTCCCCTTGAAACTTACGCGAGTTTCGCTGCAGACCTTCCGTCGCGTTAATTAATCTCATTAACAAGAGTGTTCATAGTATAATTCGCCTCAAATCAATATTTAATGTTTGTATACAAAACCTGTTATTATCTTTTATATGATCTAATATCATGTATAAAAATGGAAAATTTATAATTAATTATGAAATCAGGTGTAGATAACCTCAACCGAGAGATATTGTCAGAGAATTATTAAATTTTATCCGATAGGGTTTATATGCAAAATTGATTCATTTAATATGACACCAACAAGAGCAATAACAACCTATTTATAGTTAACAATATAATATATGAATTCGAAATATGATATGAATATGAAAGAGAAAAACATGAAAAAATCAGAAAGTATTAGTACATATTTTTTAAATTATAGTATAGCAATTTTAAATTTATTTCAAAATCTAAAAAAAAAGAAAAAAAAATATCGAGGAAAAATCTGTGAGTGCCAAAAAGGTTGAATTGTTCACAGAAGTAGTTTGCTAAATGTAAAGTGTTCTTGGGGACACTTCTTAGCTAGTGTAGAAAGAGGTTGATATATTGATTGAATAAGCATAATTTCTGACTACTTGCTAACGACTAGCTCTTCAAAACAGTGGATAAAAAAATGTTTCCTTAAGCCGCGAGACTATGCGGCGCCTAAGACATTTAAACGTGGTAACTACGGAAGATTAAAGAAAGTATATAATTTTGATGAATTTGAGCGTTTCTCTTTACTCAAATGCTGTACGTATACATATACATACATAATAGATTCGTACGTACGAATGATATAAGCAGACGTTAGCATAACGGTGTGGAAATTCGTGTAGAATTCTAAGATATACAAAATCCTGGAAGTATAGTCTATCGGACGCTAACAGACGGTATGGCAAGTAGATGGTTGAACAAATAAACAGCTAGCGAGCAGGCAGGAAATCGCATTTAAAAGAAAGAAGAATGTGCCTCTTATTGAATGTGATGAGAAGCAAATAAGAAAATCTGCTCTTAAGAGATAGTACTAGTGCTTTGTGAACATTTCCACCACATTTTTGTTTTCTTGTATTCAACGATTCCTAAAATATTCGACAATGATCTCTGAAAGGTGCTGCGGAGAGTTTGTCTTTTAAATGAAATCACTATTTTAAGCTACTACTACTTAAGTTTTATGGCATTCACGTACTCTCAGATTTCGGGCTAACTATAGATCTTTTCTTCACGCACTTTCAATTCTTAATCGACTGACTTCAAATTTCAATTGTGGCTTCGTGACGACATCGTCCAATGAATGACTCTTTCGTTTGATAGCTTTATTTAAAACGGTTTTCGGCAGATTTTGTTTTGTAAAATTGCTTTCTATCGGAAGATGGCCAAAAAGTGGTTATAGACGAAGACACCTACAAAAAATTATTTTGTAGACTTAGCACATGAATGAATTTCGTCACGTTAAAGTCTTCGGAAAACGGATAAAAGGGATAAAGAAAGTGTTTTAGGAGATTTTAAATTTAACAAAAAAAAACCCTTTCATTGCTAGGTCACCGATAATTTTGTTTGTTCTTTCATTTGTTCTTAAAATGACACCAAAGCATCTACAAAAGCACTTAGAGATATTTAATTAAAAAAAAAAGCTTGATGCACCAGCTATTCGACGACCAGTGAAATAGAAACGAATTTTAAATCTTACTTAAAAGTACTAGGTTTATACATAAGTGTGCGTACGTCTTGTTAAGTGGACATTATGCATTACCAGCTTTCGAAGAGACGGGCGTGCAAAGTAAGGTAAGAAGGCAAAAGTTAAAGAAAGAGAGAGAAACGCTTTGAATTTCATGAGCATGTAGATTACTTACGCGCGTTCTTCAAACGTCACACAAATCGCTGACAAAAGACAAAAACCTAACGATTTTCAACTAAAGCGGCGAAAAAACGATTGGAATAAGCGAGCACTACAGAACAATTGGATTTTTTAAATAATTTCATAACGTTGTGTTATGTTGTATTTAGGGTGCACTAAAACATACAACTACAACAGAATGAACAAATGACGCAAATACTGGTTTATCGTCGTAATACGTCTGGCATAAGCGCACATTCGAGTATCGCGGGAAATATGAGCGAGTGCAGGTTTAACAGTCGAAAGGGTGGCGGTAATTCGAAAGCCATATGCCAGGGAAGCGCAATTACATGTGCACACATTTAAGCAAAGATATATAAAGATCCATTTGGCTTATAATAGAACTTCTAGTGTTCTTGAATTTTCTTTTTTTCTTCATTGCATTTCCGTTTTTATTTAACATTGCATTTGGACTTATGTATGTACTGTTTATTCTGCGAGAGAGTAAGTCTACCATGCATGCACGTACATAGATACATGCATACACATACGTATATATATACAACTGTGGCAGTACTACTTGTTAACAAGTGCACACATTAGCACTTTACCACATGTAATGCGCTGCCTCCCCACCGTTTCGCTTCGCTTCGCTTTGTCTATAATATGGCGCTGTGTTGTAAATGTGTTATTTAGAGATTCATAAATACTTCCGTTTTAAATCCGTTTTTAGTCATGGCATTAGTTTTACTTAGCATTCGCTCATACAATATACAGATACTTTACCACCTGCTGCTCCCATTGCCGCTTAATACCAACGTTTTATTACATCTCTCCATTTCTTTACTTCCTCCGAAACGTTCCCGCGAAAAATACCTAATATTTTAGGATTCGCTGTGAAGTGATTTTTGCATACCCGCCAACTCCGCCTAATTTGTAAAAACTGCAAAGAAGTTTGTAGTTGTGGCCAAGTCACTCGAACTGCTGCTAATTAAATTGTTGCAATTTTAAATTAATATCAGCTACAGTTGCATAATCACGAGTATATTGTTTTAGGGACAACTTAAAAATTTACTTGTAACCGTCAGCTTACCGGTGAGGGTTATGAACGAATATAAATTCTGCAACATTTTTTCAACAAGACACGATGTACAGACGAATGAACGAAAAGAAAAACGCATGGTTCAGTTGCTTCAGATTTTGGGTTTTGCAAGAATACATATTTTCTGTTTGGAATGCTTTTGATTGAAATTACAAGCGAGACGGTGAAACTAAAATTCGACCGAGCCTCGTTGCTAGCCATAAAAAAGCGAGTCAAGTAACAACACATATTTTATGCTACTTAGTTGTTATCTTTAATTCGTGCGGAAATCTGCACAAATGATTATTTAAACAACAGCAATAACAAATTTTTATGATTTATATTTATTTTTTCTTTTTCCAACATCGCCTGCACGTGCCTGCCAGGAGGCCTGGTGTCGCGTGTCATTTCCGCTGAAATTATATATATCTAGTTTTTGTGTTAAAGACAAAACAAAAACAAAGAATGAAAAAAGAAACAAAAAAATATTGATTGCTCCCTTTGATTATTCAGTCGCCCCGCGCCTGCGGCTGCTCGCTCCAAAAGCTTTCTCTTCTTAGCCTTTGGCATGTTTGGTTTGTGCCGTATTTCATAGGCTACAATAACGGAACGCTTCGGTGAAAGCAACGTGATGCCAATTTGCATATTGTTATTATTGCGGCAATATTAAATTTTATTAGTTTAATAAAAGATAAACACATTTCCCCGAAGCAATTTTGTTTCGTTCTGTACATCCGCGCGTCTGTTTTCTCATCCACTTCTTTTCGTGTCGTTTTAATGGGATCATTAAAAATGTTATATAAACTTTTATTCATTGAATTTAAAGTGAAAATGCTGAAAATAGCTTTTCAAGGACTCGATATAACTGGAGTTGAAGTTAACATAAAGCGATTTTCAGTTAACTATCCTTAGGTTAAATTGTTAAGATGGTCGGTTTAGACACTGTTAGTATAATAAAGTACAAGCTCAGTGCTTTTCCACCGAGCGTAGGCTTCTTATAAACGAAGTTTTACCTTTAGGTTAAACTTTGCTTTAAAATCTTATCTATATCTTATTTTTTTTTAATCACAAATTGGGTTAAACATTGCATTTTTAAAATTTTATTATTATTATTATTATGTAAATTTAGCCAGAGAATAAATTCTAAGACTAAAGTCTTAAAGCACTAGCATCTAAGGCTTTCGGCTTTTATTTTTTTATTAATATTATTATTATTATTATTATTATTATTATTATTATTATTATTATTATTATTAAAAACTCTACCGTTCTTGAGGTTTGAACCCACGACCATTGAGAATTGCTAGTCGAGACTCTTGCCTACTCGACCACTCAGGCGGATTTCAAAATTTTATTTATTGTATATGTTAGTGAACTATAATTCTTTCAATTTTCTTGTCTTAAGCGGACCCTTAAGTAGAAATCCACTCTTGATATAGTTTAAAATTTTTAAAGTAAGTCCAATGTTATTTTTTTAACAAGCAAGAACGTCATATTCGGCACCATAATTAGAATCCTTAGAGCCCCGTACTATTCTTTATAGCTATAAAAAAGAAAAAATCAATTAATTAATTAATTAATTAAGAGTTAGCAAACTTATTCTCCAAGTCCACATCGGCGGTATTGTTGGGCAAAAATTAATCCACCACGTCGTGACGTCCAGCATAAGTAATTTGGAATTAACACACCGACCTTGTCGATTTCTACTCTCCAAGCACGTTTACTTCACACCCATATCGATGGTATTGCTGGGAAAAATATAAGTCTACCACGTTGTGGTGTTCACGAGATTTATTTTGCTTTTAAGCAAATAATGTATCTTTATTTGGGGAACGTACAAACTAAGTTTACACATTCGGCGTCGTTTGCGTTATAGTTAACAAGCATAAAACCTCAAGGAAGTGAAATGTAGAAAATTGAACCAATTATAATTTTATGTGTACTTGACCGATTTGTTTCAGTGTTTTCCGTAGGGCAAATAGAGTTTGAAATGAGAAAAACCCCACTATTTTTTGCGTTCAGTTTATGCTTGATTGCGGGCGCGTGCTCTGACCAACTTGGCCCATTTTCAATACCAAACTGCTCGCAGAAACTTCCCATGTTTCCGCCACATTTGAAGCCGACATCTTCATTTTTGCGACCACAAGAGTGACAACAATAAACAGCAAACAGACGGACAGACATGGCTTAGTGGGTTCAGAATTTCACATTGATCAAGAATATATTTTTTGTGCGTAACGTCTATGTCTGTAAATCCTATGTATGTATAAAATTGACAGACGGGTACTTCTAAAAGAAATGCTCGTATTTTTCAAATAAACGGACGGACAAAATCTACTCATCGAACGGGAAAATCATTTGCCCGGGGTCATTCTATATTCTACCCTACCTTACCTATGGCACCCTTCGGCCCATGATGCGCAATGGAAGACCTTTATAGGATCTCTGAAGTTTCCTTTTGGGTGTCGCAAAAGTATGGACACACTCCCTTACTTCGGTTTAGAGTGCAGAAATGCTTTCAAAAATCCTAATCATTACACTTTTGAAACTGCAAAATTATGTTTGGACTGACAAATATAACGAAGATCAAAAACAAACTATTTTTTGCAATGGCTGTTATATTTTTGAGGGTTCATTTCAAAACTTTTGTAATTTTGTTAGTACGCAAATAAGACAAAGGCAAAAAACAATGTCTTTTGTAAATCAATTCGAGAGAATAACGCATTATTTGGAATAATGTCACACTGTCTCTTGAAATAAGTAGTTATTCAACCTTAAGTAACGGTACGCGGTAGGCTTTTCCCTCTAAGTTACGAGTTTTGAAACTCTTAAACTATTAGTACCAAACTCCGAATCAACACAGACATGTCTGTCCGTCCATCTACTCGTGCGTGTTTCGAAGTTTTCTTCCGGTCGTCGAAATTAAGATATGGGCTTCGAATGTGGGAACAATATTAGAATGCGGGCTAACATGGAAAAATTGTTCAACGGCGCCTAAAGAAAAACAAGTTGATTTTTGGATGATTACTAATAAAATCATTTCGCGACATTTGTATATGTCATCAGGCGAATAAAAACATTCAAATTTCACTTTTTTTTGCTCTTTTTAGGATAAAGGCACGGGATAGACAAGGTTCATAGACAATATAGACAACATAATTTTCTGGCTTCCTCTAAGCTATAAAGCTGCGCATAGAAGCTGAAAAGTATGCTTTTATTTTTTAGCCTTTGTGTGGATGTACTTTTAATGCCAATGTTCAACAGCTTCGGTGTTCGTAGCGACCGTTTTTCTCGATTTTATCATTCAAAGGTTCCTTTTTCCTTCTAAAAAAATATCGCACGCACGCGGTCTAAAAAAGGAATGTCGTGACCTTACAGTAAACAACATTGTCTTCGCCTTCTTTGGGATCGATTTTCTTTTTTCATGTCGTAGTTTTTAGTGTTCTTCCGTCTCAAGTATACGGTACGGGACCAATGATTTCTCCATGTTTATAGTATACAAAGACTCTATTTCGTTACTATGAAACCTCGAGGAGTATTCAACCGGGACATTCTCGAAACGCTATGTGCTTCATAGCGAACAAACACGAAATCCAAACTTTCTCTTGACCAAATTTCCAGTCAATACGGAACGAACACAATTTTTCGATATGAATCCCACATCTGCTCGATGATGTATTTTCACCCAACAATTAGCTCGTCCCATTTTCTAAATTTGTCTTGGTAGTTAATGCGACTTCGTTTATATTCATCTACTTAATATCTAAATGTTGTTAATGAAGAAACACGCGGATATAGCTCGGCTTTAAATTTAAGCATTATATCATATTCACAAACCCCACCAAACCCCACCAAAGTATGCATTGCTGGTAGTTGGTGAAGCACTGCTAAAAACCGTAGCGTCTCCGAACTTCAGACTTGAGCTTTATTTATAGCGTTGATCCTCCCAAAGAAAACGGAAACTTTTTGCAAACAATAACCGCCACAGACCCTTAGAGCTCTCAGTAAAGTAATCTGTGTTGCATCTTTGCATTTTATTTAATTTTTTTTTTTTTAATTAAACTTCGATATCAAATTGGGGGATCAATTAAAGCGGATAAAGGAATTATTCTTAATTCTTGTACGTAAAAAGATCGGATTACGTTAATACGATTTTTAGTTTACGCATGTACCCTACATCGTTTACCTGGCAACTATGAATGCTTAGATAGCAATCGACCATGGTGCATTTATTGGATTTTACAAGTGGGCCATGTTTGCATTAAATTTCTGTCGGGTGTCTTATAGAGTTCATTGGCCGAATTACTCATCGTTTTTTGAGTAGACAACCCCTCTGACTGCTTTCTGAAGTTTAATTTAGGATTTAATGATAACAAGTGATTTCCACGAATCATCAATGAAACATTCGCCTTTTTCTCACCTGCTAGCTATTTGCTACATCTGGGGTAATCTCCGTCGTTCCTGCTTGTGAAAGATGACACTGAAGCTAAAAAAATAGAAATATGATTTTTCCCTTTTTTCCCAATAAATATGAAGTGAAGTACTACTGCCGAACTCGTAAAAGTATGATTTGGATTTTAATTTTGCTGCATACATTGCAAAATGCAACGCAAATGCATCTATTCTGTTTGCTGGTTGCTTTGAAGTATACAGTCGTTGTAGGAGATCAGTTAGGACATTATAATTACCTGGACATCGATATAAGTTTCCGCATCACATTATATAATAAATAAAATGAAATGATAAAATCAATTGCAGAAAATAAAAATCAGCAGAAGTTTTTTTTTTCAAATTTTTTGTCACTCCTTAGTAAACTAAGAAAACTCTTACGTTGAAGGCATTTTTATTGGCTGCACATATATCAATACATTATACCGATTACCACAAATGCTAGTGTGCAGCCTCTAATGACACTTTGCACAGAAACCATAATTCAATATGAATTTTCTTTCTATTCAAGTTTTTTTCTCTTTCATTGCTTTCCTTTCTTGTGTTAGCCATGTCAGCACAGTGTAGAAAATATAAATTATCGCCTGATGGCACGCACAACGAGTATCAACCACTGCATTGAAGTACTATTCTGCGGCATCGTGCGTTCGCTGCACTAAGTGGGCAAACTACTAAATGTACGCATGTTCAACTCGCACAAATACTTAAACAATATTTATTTCAACATCCATTCAAGGACATATTTATAGCATTTAGTCTAATCAGGGCAACGGAGGACGCGAGTGAGAAATTCTTTAATTCTTTTCCTTTTTTCAACGCGCTGCGACCTAAATGCAGTTTTCATGTAAGCTGCTCAACAGTGCGAATTGATTTTGTGTACTTTTCTTTACAATTCTCCGCATGCCTTCTAATACAACCCAAAGGATTAATACTGGCCGTATTGGTTCGAAGAAATATTTCGAAATAAGTCATTCAAGCGTAACAAAAATTTGCTGCCATAGTATCAAGTGTAAAGTAACCCACGTTCGGTTGTTGCTGTGAACAGCCCTGATTATTATTATTGGCTGCCGTTTTGCTTAAACGATGTGCAGGGAAAACGTTCAGGGACAACCGTTAGAAGCTTTGATTAGCCAAATATATGACCGTCAGTTAACATGCAGCGACTAAAAAACTGGTCAGCCTTTAAAACTATTAAATAAGAAGAGAAGGTAAGAAGTAGGGCTCTCTCATTTTAGATGCTTTCGTTACGTTACACTATATTTTAACAGTTCTTTAAACTGTCGTTTTTCCTGGGAGACAACGACCAGCCACGTCTTCCAGTTTGCGTCACGTTTTTGTGCGATAAATTTGAATGGTTTCACGTTTTTTTTTTCATTTATTCTTGTTCTCGTTTATGTTTATTTCCCCGAGATAAGCATTAAGTTGGAAAGATGTTTCGCATGCACAGGTCGACATCCTCACTTTTTGGAATTTAGTTACATGAACTAACAGTAACAACACCAACGGCAAAAATGTGACAAAGGTATGTGCCACTGTGCCGAAGAATGGAAGCAAACGGAAAATTGTATAGAAAATGCGAAAAACGCCTTCTTTTTAGATTTGAATTTAAGAACTTTTCTTAAAACGACAAAGAGCAGTTGGATGGCACTAAGAACGGCTTCTATGCATACTTCACTTTTAGATCACACTTGACATTTCGTATAAAGCTACTCACCATTGAATACACTCATTTGTCATAACGTTTGCAACATCCAACGGAAACTTCGAGATGAAATTTTGAATTGATTAAGCCATGTCTGCACGTTTGTGTGGTGCGTGTTGTTGACGCAATATGAAGCTATCGACTTGAAATTTGGTAGAAATGTTAGAAGGTTTTGCACGCATGTTGATGTTAAGAATTAGCCAAATTGGTTAGAGCAAAAGCCCGCAGTGAAGCGTGGACTAAACTTCATTTTCCTAAACAAAAATTTGTTGAGCTTATGCTCACTATTCACACTGTTATAAAGATAAAACCTGAAGTTGTCCACATATACCTTACGAAAACCTTTACTATTTATGTGGAAAAATCGAAAAAATTGGCCATGCCCACACAAAAATACAAGTGATTAAATGTTCTTTTCTCACTAACTAATCGTAAGGTCAACAAGAGAGGTTGCTTAAAACTATTTTGTACATTCCTCAAATGAACATGTATCTGCTTAAAAATGCGCTAAGTCCAAAATGAACATGGTGGACACCACGGCGTGGTGGATTAATTTTTTCTTAACGAAATCATCGAAATGATTATCAAATAAAAAGACTTGGAGAGTAGAATTCGAAAAGCTAGGTGCCTTAATCCTGAACTAATTATGGTGGACGTCACGACGTGCTGGATTCAATTATTTTAAGAATATCTTTTAGTGAAGTAGTAGCTGAAAGACAAAGTTTATCCCATTCACTTCTTCATGGCAATAAATAAAAGCATCGAGGGCCGAAAGTATTAATGGTGGTGGGCATGCGAGATTCGACCCCGGCCGAATATAACTTGGTTACTTGTATTTTTTTCTTCATTGAGAAAGACTTTTTGAAAACAAGGAATTTCATTGATATTTAGATTTACTGCTCTTCTGAAATTTTGAATTGAAAATATTGAAAGTTCAGCAGTGTCTTTCGAATGGCCTTAGATAAATTTTATCAGATCAGATCGTGATAGGATCGTTTGAATGCGAAAAGCTAAGTATTTTTTATTAAGAGGTGAGCACAGCGTAATATTGAACGAACTAATTCTCAGCCACATTGTGCATAGAAACGTAAAGCTTTCGGTAAAATTCATACCATGTATTGCCTTGTAAAATAAGTTGCGATCAGCGAAAAAAACCTTCGTCCAAGTCAATTCTACCTTGAAGAAATGTGGATACTTTCAATGAGGTCGACGCATTCGATTTTAAAAAATGTTGCTGACCAAATTTAAAAATAAAGCTTTGAGAGACAATTCTCAAGTTTCGAGTTTTGGAGTAGGAATAAAACAAGGTTCGAATGGCCCTTTGGCAAAACATTTTTAACATGTAGTGCTATTAGATAAAAAAAAAACGATTTTTTCATATTTGGAAACCTATGTAAATATTTATCTTAATATTTATTTATTGCACAGATAGTAAAAAGGCGATCCATAATCTTATTTGCGAATTGGGACGTTTTCTGAAACTAAGTTGGAGTTCAGTGAAGTCTAAAAGTAGTTTAGTGGAACGTTTATAAATCATAAATCCAAGTTACAATATACAGTAACCAGCGTTACCCAACCACGCGGGCTAAGTGACTTCCATGCAAATATAATGATTTACGCAATTCGGACACAGCCGCGTGGGAAATAAAAGTAAAGTCACGCTGTCTGTCATCTCAGACGTCAAGTGGCGTGAGATAAATCAAGTCTAAGTAGAAGTACATTTTAAAATTCGATAAATAGTGAAGAAATAAAGACAATTCAAATTAAGTCAAGAAGAAGTCAAACGATTCAACCAAAAAAGAAAAGCCAAAATTCTGTGAATATGCGAGGTTTATAATTCCAATTAAGTTAGAACAAAACTGACGCAGATATCCTACGAAATTTGTAGGTTTTCCCCATCCTGGCACGTTCGACAAAAAATTATGAGGTATGACACTGTTAGCGACGTTTTTTTCACACAATTTACTGGTATTTTATCGGGAACGGTCAAATTCCTTAAATTATTGTTAGTCGGCTATAGGCATCAATTAATGCCTTTCCGTTTCTTCGTGAACTCCAACTAGCCCTCCTATGGACCACAAAAATTATCGGAACGAAATTTGGAAAATCAATGTTCGCACTAGCGTTCTATGAATGCATCTTTTCCATACACATCCAACCACTATTTTCGTAGGACACAAGCAAAGTAGTTCGTATGCACACTAAGCATTTTCTATTGCAACTCAGAGAATTTCTTGTTGTTGACTTACTGAACAAGAAGAAGAAGACATCCACTATTTGTTTTCTTTGTTTGAAAGGCATTTTCATTTTTTCAATAGGCAAAAAGGTAAATATGCCAAAAATGATGCTTTCGAGTTTCCAGATTTGATAGCACACCAAATAAAAACTACTATCTAGAATCAAAAGCACTTTTCGACAACCAAGGCTTACTATACTAGCTGCCAAAATGTATGAGGACGATGCGGCGTAAGTGTGAGGACGGCTGTGAAGAAGCACATGTAAAGCCTTCTGTTAGCAAGGTACGAGATTACTTTCCAAATAATGTAATAGAATTCGCAGTACAAATGCAATTTTATGCGAAAGATCTTTAATACTGTAAAACTACGTATATATATAAATATATATATATTTTTTTTTTATAGGTTGTTGAGTGTAAATAATGCCAAGTTTTTGTTTTATAGCTAGAAAAATTATGTAAATAGTAAACAAAAAACATGTGTTATTCTAAAAGATGTAAAAGAAAGAAGAAAGAAAACTTAGACAAGGAATTGAAACAAAAATATTACTTACTAAGAAAAAAGGTATTTAGATGAAAAAAACATTTGGATTAGAAACGTGTTTGGGGAGCTAAATTTTTTTATTGCGAAAAACGAATACTTGCTTACATTACCTTTACTTGATGTTGTTATAAAATGATGGACGAGCGCTATTGAAAATGGTTTGGATCGAACCACTTTTTCGACCACTCCCCATATTGTTTTTTTTATATTTTTTTTATATTCATATTATACATATAGTGTTACGATATGAATCAAGAATGCAATGCACCGGAAATGAGAAATTCGTTTTGAATGAGCTCGAAAGGTAAAAGCTTACGTAGAAGAGAAGTTTTAATGAACCTTAATCATAAGGCGTTATCGAAACAATAATACAATAAACTATTTGCAGCTCGCGGTCAGCATTTGTGTTAATGGATTTTGCTTTTTTAGTTGCGTCCATCTCAATTATCGTCTTTTGCTTGACTTTCACGTTACTATTTAAGTCGCAGGGTTCGAATATCGGGGAATACCTTGCCGCTTTCGTCTAAGCGCATCAATTATACTGTAAAGTCTTGCCAGCAATTTTATTACTCGTGACTTACATTATCATGCCGAGCGTTTGAGAATAACCTTCCCTTCGTGTATTTATACGTAATTGCGTGTGTATGTCAAATTTTGTAAACCACTCAACAAAACGTTGTAATAAAAAATTCATAATAATTTTCATATTTAAATTAAAAATGAAAAAAATGTTATGCATTATGAGAGCATATTATCATGAATTATAATAGGAGTTACACACGCACAAACAAACCGTACATAGACCAGGTAGTGGATAGATATACTTCAACTATACATGTTTAAATTAATGTGTTCTGTGTTATTTAACACGTTCATGGATGTGTGCACAACACAAAGAGGTTTTCGACGTCGCACAACTGCAGTTAAGAGCAATTTTTCAAAACCGTAGGAAGTACTTGTGGTGTGACTGTGTGTCGCGCGCCCGCTTACGCCTTTCATGGTACTCATGCTGCAAACCATTCTCAGGCACCAACTGGAGTGTTTTAACATATTTTGATATGAAAACACATAAACCTTTTCTTTCGTCTTTTTTTTCTTTTCTTTTTTTCTTTTTGTTTGCTTTAAATAGAATTTGAAACAAAAAGGCTGGCATCAAACAACTTTGAACACATCACTAACATTCACATCTTATGCGCTTGAAAAAATTTTAACATTTTTATTACAATTAATGGGATGCGTGAAAAGGAGAACAGGAAAAAGAGAGTGAAAAAGGCAGAGAAAGAAATAAATAGAGGAAGAGTGGTAGTAAGAGAATAATTACGGAAATAGATGGAGAAGGGATGAGATAGAGACCGACAAAGATAGAAGATAGGTAGCGATATTGATCGGCTTTAAGCTGCACAGGCATTTATGAATATTAAAATTTACATTTTTCTACCACCTTCCTTCGTAAATGAAGTTAAATGCCAAAGTAAAATTAAAGTCAAGAGCAGCACATGAATCGCTTGCTTCCTTTCCATTTATAATCAATAACAAAGACAGGCTTTGTGACTATATCCGAGCTTATGTGTATTATTTGTATCTGCGGACGGCAGGTAGACTAGGCCAGCTTTCTGTAAGCAATAGAGACCGTGTAGACAATTATATTAATTTTTTGTGTGCCTGGAATTTCGAATTGATTTAGTTATTCGTCTATTTGTAAATATAGCCGTTGTTTCAAATAAGATAAAAATCATAATAAGTTGTTAACTATTTGCCAAAGCTGAGCTTTAAAAATTCTTAACTTAAATAACAGCATGTCCATTCTATCAAATTTTGTAATACTGATATTAAAAGTTTGTAATGAACAGGATATTAAGGCACCCACAAACTAAAAAAAAGTCGTTTTGATAGAAAAATTAAAAAAAAAAAATGTAAAAAGAAAAAATCTATCTTAACCTTACCCTGTCGAAAATTATAAATTAATTACATTTAAAATGCAATCCATTTACATTCGAACACATACTCTAGACATATCTCTTACCATATACATTCAATTTACATATTTTTCATAAGCATACATGCTTTCACAACGAACAACGGAAATTATATTTCAACGAAAGACTAACACTTCCTCTCTTTCTCTACTCTCATCTATTTCACTCACACAAACAAACCGCGTAAAAAAATGTCTAAGAAAACGGAAACCCTAACGAAAATTGACTCCCTCACCGAAGGAAAAAAAGCAGAAAATTCTTCAAAAATATGTTCTACTTAAACATCATGTTCTACTGAGCGCCGAAAGCCGAAAACAAGAAAAAAAGGCAGCAGAAACATTTAATATATGATGAGAACATGCTTAAACCGATTTGCCTTTCCACACTCAATAATCATACTTAAAGTGCTTCTTTCTCTCCCTCTCAAACAAAAGCCAGTAATTCTTCCACTGTGCTGCTGCTGTCAAATGAGTGCATACACTAAAGAAACCCAAGGCGGAAAAGAGAGAAAATCAAAAAAAAAAGTAAGTAGTTGAAGGTATTGCAAAGGAAGGCAGAGAAGAAATACAAACAATGAAAACATATGTTAACACGAAAATTCTTAAACGCGATATAACAGCAGAGAACACTACACAATACAATACAAATCGAAGCGAGTCGAAGGGTTTGTAAGGAATGTTGCGCTAGCAAGTGGAAATCCTTACACACGCTTTCAAGTATTTGAACGGTTGCAAAGTTGTTATTATGGTTGTTTGCTTTTTGAAGTTTTGCTAAGAGTTTCTCTATTAAATGCAATTTGCGTTAAGAGAAAACGAATTTCGGTTGAGTATCAATCGGAAAATGCCGGATTATGAAATAAATGAAAATGACACATTGTCCAGTTTTGTAGCCATTTGCTTTTCGTGGGAATTCTGCTTCGAGCAATAGCTAACGTTACTTCATGCAAAAGCAGAGAGGTTTAGAATTTTTAGAACGAAAAAGGAATCACAAGAAAACTGTAGACTGAAATGGAAACAAACCTATCTATTAATTTAAGTAACAATGAGTTTATAGTCGAATCGATTCGCGTTGGTGTGGATGTTGAGCCAAGCGATTGTAACCCCGATGCGCTCACTTTAAACATGAGTGTAGCATTTTTCTAAGACACAGTCTTATTTCACCGACTGGCGATAAACTACAAATTAAATGATCAATCAAATCAAAGCATTTTTACGATGTAACCTAAACGACCCTGGTTTAAATTAGAGTTTAAAAAATGGCTTCGTCTTGCTGCCAAAAATAAACATTTATTCTGCTACTAATCCTTGATGTCAGAATTTTTTTAAAGCGACTTTGTTGTTCTATTTTACTACCGTAATAAAAGGTATATTAACAAGATCTAAATAATAAAGGTTAAATTAACGTCTAATTTGCGCTTGGAAAACATTGATTATATTTGCGATTAGTTTCGTCCTACTTTTAGGCAATTCTTTTTTTGGTAATTTTCAGGCACATAGTTCTTGATTTTGGTAACTTTCAGACACATATTTCTTTATTTTGTTTAGATTCAAAGAAAAATTTTTGTTGCTAATCAGTATTAACATCCCAGTACTAATGTCATATTAAAAATGCTGAACAAATGCTGTTATTGCAGGCGACTAACAAAAAGATATTTAAACATCTAATCCCAACTAGTTATACGCATAACCATAGAGCTCTCCGTTTTGTTGGTTGAAAGTTGAAACGTCGACGACGAAGGAGTAAAAACTTATTCACTTCATTTGAGCCTAATTTATGATGGTGAACTTAATCCGCCAAACTGTACGAAGACATGAATTCTTGAGAAATAACATTTATTTCAATTTTTTTTTTTTTTGTACTCGTGTTCATTTTTTTCTTTTTCTTCATTTTTATTAGACAATGAACTTTTTGTCGTAACAGGCATACACAGGCAGGGAAAAGGCTTAAAAATAAGCCTTTAACTAGAGAAGCGGAAAGACGCCCTCTAATATCTTTAGGATTTGTAAAAACAGAGTTCTTCTTGCGGGTATATTTAAAGCACTTGCATTAACGAGTAAATATGCGAAAGAAAAGTATCTTTAAAGTCCTGCTTTTTGTTTTCCTCAGAATGACATAAACCAAAGAAGAGAACCGTTGAGGCGTTTTTGTCAGATAGCAGTTGTTGTGGGTTGTGTTTTTTATGCTATCTTATATATATTATATATGTATATATACATATATATATATATATATATTGGGTTAACAACACAAGGGTTAACAAGAGAGACTTAAGGTTTTTGTTTTCAACTTTTCCGAGGGGAACATTTTTATACGGTTCGTTTTCCTTTGCTTTCTTGCTTTTTCTGTCCTTTTTAAAACAGCTGAGATTCTAGTAGCAACAGTATGTAGTATTGAATAAATTTAAAAGAAGAGAAGAGAGTGAATAATAATAACAACTACAACAATAACAATGGCAGCAGACATTTTTATCGTGTTATTTACTTTTGTGTAAAATGACATGTAAATTGTACCCAAGGATATGCTTGAACACACATTCCGCCAAGTTGGGGGCGTTTGCTTTTTGTATATGTATGAAAAAAGCATCTCAACAGGAGTCATAAGCGAACGCTAGTGAGGGTCGAAAATGCGTAAAAATACACTTTTATTGTAAATTAAGTGCTGTTATGCGGATGTTTTTGTTATTAGATGATTTGCTTGCTATCGTTTTAGCTTTGTCGGCTTTACCCACGATATTTGTTCAGCGAAAGGCAAAGATTTTTGCTGCATTTGCTTTGTTAGCTTCCTTCAGAAAATAATGTATAGACTAGAAGCCATAATCCTAAGCAATGAACTATAAGCGAGGAATCAGTATTAGCATTTGAGTTTCAAATCGCACACAGCTCGCCATTGCTTTTAAAAAATCTCCGCTCGTTCAATTCAGAAGAACAACGAAAAATATTCGCAATCGCTAGGGACGCACTTCTCTTCCCTTTTCGGCAATTTGTGAATACTATGCCAGTAAAAATCGTTCTCTTGTGCCTTGAATCATGTATTGAGCAATTTTTTTCACATCTTTGCACGAATTGAAGCGCTGCTTACCAAGTGCGCGACATTTATCGTGATTAGTTACTACCTGTAGAGATAGGTCAAAAAGAGCTTATTTTAAGAAAAGATAGACTTACATTTCGCGTTCGTTGTAAGCGACATTGAAGTTCGATATTCACCACCTCAGTAGTCTAGTCTTCGGTGTAAGTCAGATTAAAGGCCTCATTAAGTGCTTCTTTCGCCAGCCACGTAGAATACAATAAATCTTATCACTTTGAAGGTGGACATGGGTACTGGAACGTTCCATTTTCATGTAAAATGGGAAAAATTTTTAATATTTTATAAGGAAATGCAAAATGGCAAGCACTAGTTCTTGGCAGTGCTTAACGAGTCTCTCCGTTGCCTCAGGGGCATATAAGCAGACAAATCATTGTCAGTTAACCTACCTTCACCGACTTTAACATCTTTTTTAAATAATCAATTTCTTAAACGATTTTATCAACACCTTCATTTTTAGGCAAAAGAAGGAGTTCTCACTGAAACGATGATTCTTAGCGCAGACGTAATAAAGTAAACTAATTAGCAAAGTGGACGCAGGCACGTTTATATAGAGCACAACGATCGATGTTTTAATAATTGGTCGATTGGTGAAACTTAAAAGTTCGCTTTTTGTGAAAAGAAAAATAATAAGTGAATCGATTACGTCAACAATTTACGTTCGGGATAGTTAATCAAGAAGGAGGATAGATCGTAGGATATAAAGCGGAATATAACAATTCTCTCAAAGAACTTTTATAAGAAGATTCCTTGCGAATGTTTTTCCAACTGATTCCAAACTTATCAAATATGAAGCGTTTTAAATTTTTTAAATAATTTTTTAATTAATTACATTTTTTCAAATTTACCTCCTTTATAGATTTGTTCTTCTTGTTTCTTTTTCAAAGTTCCGGTAGCTTTTTCATTTGAATTCAATTTCATAAAAAATTTTTCTTTCTGCTTCGCCCAACTTCAACACTTGGTTGTTGCTGCTCTTATCGTTATTATTGCAAAACACGATTTCATTTCAATTTTCGACTTTTCTCTTTTTTCTTATTTCAGTGATTATGGGATTTTCCAGCGGACTGCATTTTCATAATGAAAAAATGCTTAAGGCGAAGCAACTAAAGCTATCATTACACAATAATAAGGCAACAAAATCAAAATCTCCATTCCATTCCAGTACAGTAGAGTATAGTTGAGTGCATTTGGCAGCGCAGTAACCAGCAGCGATGCAAACGGCGTGCTGTTGGTGAACGTGGCAAGAAAAAGGAAAGACCCTGTCCGGCTTATGTTTATATGCTGCGATTGGGTGAATCTCGGCATAAAGGAATGAGAGAATGAGAGAATGAAAATCCATAAAATGCAAAACAAGCTAAAGAGAAAAGATGATCAACTTAAAACAATAGTGAAAAACAACAATAATAAAAGTAAAAACAAAAACTACACTTTTATTAAAATTGTTAACGTGTGTAAACATCATATTTTCGTAATTATGTTGATTGTGTCCATAAAGACGACGATGATTCCGATGGATGATAAAGAAAAATTCAGACAACAGTTTTCCTATATTTGCCTCAAATAATTATCGAAAATACTATAATCATACTTCAAACAATAAACTATTATTAAAAAATTAATTGAAGTGTAAGAGATGCGCTTAAATATTTATTCCAATAAACAAATTAACAAAATTATAATAAATGTATTGTGTACACTTTAGCAAGAACACAACTCTTTTGCTGCAGATTTTTGCTCTGAGCAAACTTAATTTCGGAAAGTGTCTACGCGTATGGTTTGTGTGTGAGAAAAAAAAACATAATGGTAGACAATCTATTTGTACTTTTAATTCTGCTTCGCGCCGAAACGCGCTACCATCTTAAAGCGCGATACGTAAGATTCTGGTTAATTTTTATAACTGCGACCCTTGCACCTCGTAATTCGCATCAACTTTATGGTTCTCTCTATAGTAGCACTCCGACATACACAACACAAAAACAGAGATTAGAAAATCATTAAATATTCGTGAAAAAAAAAGTAATGAATTGTGAGCAAATGCTATTTTTTTATGTCCGGCGATTATAATGTGTCAAGACATGAGACATCCATAACATGCGACGCTGGGGCTATCAATCTGCTTGTATACGAAATAATGATTCAATTGAAAGAACATTTGCGAGAGAGGCTTCGAGTAGAATGATTAGGGGCATGCAAGAAACTATGACACTTGATTTTCTTCGAAATAAATTTATAATAATATATATAAAATAGGGTGACGTTGGCTGTCAGTTTGCTGACAAAAGAAAATGAAAAAATATGCTCTAGAATGAAAGGTTGATTGAACGATTCCATGCTCAACACAGATTTTTCACAAACCAGGTTTTTCTGACTCGATCAAATCTAATCTAGTGTAGTAGTCCTACCTTGTTCGGTTGTCAGATTTGTACATATATGTTCAGCTTTTTAGCATCTGAGCAGAGATTTTTTCAAATATATAGGCATAGGAAGAATCCAAATAATATATAGTAATCTACTTAATTTGATTGATCAATAAAACATCTTGAGATACATGGAAATTGCATCAAACTGTTTGTAATTGAAAAAAGCTAGTCTGTGGGCTACGACGAAGAATTCCAACATAATAAGTTAACCAACAATTAATTTTCACAAATTACGAATTTTGGTTTCTTATAAAAATAAGTTAATCAAAAAAAAAAAAAAAAAACTGAACGCATTTTTCATTTCCCTTAACGAAATTTTTAGTCAGCAAACACAGTTTATCAGGTGCAAACGATTTTTAAAAAATTAAAAACAAACTTAAAAAGACTTAAGAATCATATTTAATCAATCATCAGAAATCAAAGCTCCCTTTTAGAGTTATATATGTGAGTGAAAAGTCAAATAACCGACTTAAGTGGAATTGGAGAAATTATAGCTTCGCGCCTATTATAGGGTTAAGAAGGCTGTGATGTTAATCAATGCAAATTTTTTTTATTTTAAAGAGCTGTGTTTGAATCGGTTGACTCTAAATGTCTAACATCTAATCGATCTTGTACAGGAACACGAAATCTAGCTAATTTTAATTTTTGGTCTATAGAGACATAAGAAGCTTTCGGCAATTGTTCTAAGGGCGCGCATTAAAAGAACACGAAAGCAACGAAATTCATTTCGTCTTTTTATTCTTTTTCCCCCTAAAACATTCGTATACTTGGCTATGGCTCATAGGGAGATCTAATGAAGTATATATATATAACGTAAAGCATAAAAATTTGTAAAAAAAAAAGCGGATGCATAAACGTTACTAAATAGATAAACTAAAAAATTGTTAACGGTGAAATAAAAAATCTTAACAAAATTAATTCTTTCTTTATTTACTATTTTTCAGTATAATGAATGAAAGCGGAAAACCTAAACAAAATAACAGAAAATCATCTAAGAAATAATTAAAATATAAAAACAAATATTAATAGAAATTTTAAAACAAAGGAATCAAATCAAAATTAATGACAAAAAACAAAAAGAGAAACTGTTAAAAATAAAATACATCGGCAATCAAATTAGTTGAGAGCAAAGAGAAAAAGCAGCATTTCCGCATACTTCATACTACTATCTGTTTGTGAAAAAGTTGGCAAAAGCAAAGCGGTATTATAACGCGAGTAGTTACAGAATTTTTTCTTTTTCTTACTTTATCACTGCGCAAGCATATATCTATGTGAATCTATGTGTAAAACATTTCGGTGAATCTTTTATAAGATGCGTTGGATAACAAGGAACTCAGCTTATACGCTCATACACACATACACACACGCCAACACCATGAAGCCACCGCTTTCAATTGCTCGTACATCGGGGTTGAGGCACTCTTCACCTTTCGTCCGCTGTCGTAAGGGACGGATGAAAGCATCGACACTGAAGACCATAAAATATCTGCTGGTTTATGCTGTCATTTCGCTCATCTGTATCCAAGGTAAGAGAATTGTTCATGTACTGATTGATACCATGGGTATCGCAAATATTTGATTGCATTCCCTTGAATGCAGCGATAGCTAAATATGTTCAAAAGTGTTCATCTATGGAAACTTTTGAGGAATTTTCCAGTATCTTTAACTTTAACATTTAAACAAACAACACAAACTTTCCTTCAAAGCATTTGTTGAGTTGCATTTAAACGTTAAGTGTTGTGATAAACAGCTCATCATAACCTGTGTGCGATCCAATATCCCGGTGACGAGGCCTCTCACGTTTGAGAGCATCAATCCAAATTTATTTGTTGTTTGATTCCTTGTTGTTCCTAATTGTTTGATTCCTTAACTAGATCTCAACATTTTCAACAAAAGAACAACAGCTCATCTGTACAGCTCATAATGTGTATGCGATCCAATATCCCGGTGACGAGGCCTCTCACGTTTGAGAGCATCAATCCGAATCCGATTTAATTGTTTGATTCCTTAACTAGATCTCAACATTGTCAACAAAAGGACAACCCCATTCTTTCCACAAGAGTCAGGCTTCTGCTTCGGCTTAAGAATTGAAGCAAACATTCCCGATCACACTAAAGCCTGCTTACCCAAAGCTACAATGTTCTCTGTTTATATTTTGAATTTAATTAAATCTCTTGCAATATGAGCTTTTTTAGGAACTCAAATGTCAACAATGCACCGCGAAGCCTTCGTGCAGACATCTTAAGGCGGCGGATTGTGTGAAAATGACGCTGGAGAAAAAAGCGTCTGTTTTCTGACTTGATCATACTCTGCAAAGCGATGTCAATGTACATTCATTTTGTCATATCTTTTGTAAAACTCGAACGCTCGTGTATAGCATAAAGTTGGATTGGCCGTTGCACACTCTAATTGTTTGATTTTGTTCGACAAAAGGAAAAAACATCGCTTTTCCATTTACTGAAAATCCAATTAATTCATTCTGTCTGTGTCTGCTTTTTTGATGAATTCATAATTGAAATGTGTATGGAACGTAAAATGATTGCGTAAATCATTATAGAACGCATAACATGCATATACATGCATATATATATGTGTGTGAAACATACATATAACATATAAAACTTATTATATCTTACGACTATGGAGTAGAACTCCATAGCAAAACTTGCTGTCGAAATGTAACATATGTGAATTTGAAAAGTGCTTTAAAAATTGACGAAAAACACCTTAAAGAAAATTTAGGCCCATTTAGTTGAACCGTTGACAAAATTTTTGTTTTTCGAGGTCAATTTTTCATCTTCTTTTCAGCCTCAGCCGAGTGAATAATAATATTAAAACTTCTTAGATATTGTTTCAAATTGAATCTCAATCAGGTTCACATAAACAGCTAGGGTGGAAAAGAAGAACCGGGATTCTTATATATTTTCATACAATATATTTGTCCTGGGTACCATAACAAGGAATGTTTTGTTTGGTCCTCCAGTCTGCAAGGACATAAGTGTATTCTAATGCATGTGTTCTGCGGCCTCTGTACGATTAGCACAAAAATTTCTTAAATGTGCTAGAGGTCACGTTTGCAATGATACAAACAGGAACGTTGAGAAGCAATTTCAGACGTCATCGAAAATTTAAAAAACAAAACACTGAACTCGTGAAATGAACGGACTTGTAAAAAGTGTGCAGAAATATATCCCCGGGTTTCTTTGTACTCCTTTTGAACACTTCTATGATTTAATGTTTAAGGAAAGAAAATAGATGTTTTCTGTGATCTTTAAGTTCTTCATCTGATTTGCAGCTTACACTTCCTTACCATATAATCCATATTGATGGATGTATGTGCTTCAAGTAATAGTTATACGAAGCTTGCCTCAAGCCTTTTATAAGCTTTGGACTTTTCCAAGTGTTTCTAGCTTTTCTAAAAAACAATTTGTATCTAACTTATTTGTAATAAAAAAATAGAAAAAACTTTCTATGCACGTCCTTTGCGTGTAGGTGAAAATCGTAAAAACAGTTCTATGTAAACGTAATTTGTTGTCTGCATTCGTATTCATATACAAACATGAACTGCTTGTTTGCATGTATAACATATAGTAAAGAGAACTTTTTCTAACAACTATAATAGCAATAGCAACAGAAACACTAACAACTTTAACAAATAAAGGCAACAATGCATAAAATAGCCGAACAATTTTGTAAATGATTTTTCACATTTATGAAAACGATAATCGAAACAATCATAAAAACCAGATAAAAATAGTATTCATGTTTCTGCGTGTTGGTGTGTGTATGAATGAAAACGAGTTTCAGAATGCCGACAGCAAAATGGCACAACAATAGGGTTGAAAGAGTGAATGATTGTATGAACAATAAACTGGCATACATGTATGTCTGCCTATGTATGACGTCTGTATGACTATGAAAAAAGTTTAGCTGACAATCCCTATGAAAATCCAAACATTCACGTTATTATTATTGTCGTGGAGTTGTTTTGTTGGGTTCCCAAAAATGTTTATTACCGAAAAAAGAACTTCTAAATAAAAAATTGCAAAATTGCGATGATTTGATGGGCTTGAGTCTGCGAACTTGCGTATTGGGTGTATTTTATGTTTTCTTTTTTTTTTTCTAACTAATTGAAATAAAATTGTTAGGCAATAAATTTAATGCAAAACCAGGAAGTTTTTAATACGTATTGTGTTTTCATGCCCTTGTAGCAGTTATGTCTATTATATATTGAAGAAAAATTCCCCGTTGGAATAATTTGAAATTCAAAATTTTTTGTTTGCTTATCTGCATGAGATCAGATTTGTGAGAAAGCCACCACTATACCAGTATGACCCACAGGTGGCCTCATCAGTCTAATAATTCGATCTTTAACTTAAACCTCAATAATCGCGTCAGTTGAAAGTGTCCCAATTTTTATAATTTCTATTCAAGAGTTTGAAGTCTTACTACTGGACTCGAAGTTTCGAATGCTGTTAGTTCTCTATGTACTTAGCAGTTTGATCCCAATTTTTTCGATTTTTTCAAGTTCTAAAAATTACATGTAAATAAGTGGGCGGGTAACACACGCTTATGTATTGTATACAAACGTCTTTTTATCAACTTTGTTCGATTGTAATCTCAAAATGAATTGACATGTCAGCTTTCTTGGCTTAGGCGGATTTCGAGTTACCCGAATTCAAGTTATCAAGAGTGACTTTTATGCGTTTTTGCTTTACATTTATTTTTAAAACTGCAACAATGCTGTTTGTTTACAATGTTGTGACCCCACGTTGACATTGGGCGCACTTGTGTGTCTAATAACGTTGTTTGTCTTTGTCCTAATTGTCTGTCCAAAATATATAAACTGCATTATTTTAAGGCTATTCGAAAGCGGCACTTTATGAGTATAGGAGATTAACCGACCGATGTGCGTGCCTTTGCTGAGCCAGCTAGTTCGTGTGATACGGGGGAGGGGGGGGGGGGGGAGTAACACCCTTTTTACGAACACTTCGACCGACGACAGCTGACCTTCCGAATGCGCATACGCTAAGCTCTGGGCCTTTCGTTTCCCGCCGTACCTAATGGTCTCCTTCGGCCCATGATGTCTATGGGAAGTTGGGTCCAACAAGAAGCGAAAATTTAAGCGGTCGACATTTTTCTTCTTCTCATATTTACATTTTACTTTTTCATTTTGTTAGTATATATATATTTTTTTTATTTTCCTCTGATTAATATCACTTGCAATATGCATATATTTAGATTTTAGATTAATTTAAGAAAACAAAAATGGATTACTGGTTTGTAACAAAATAGAAATGTTTGCAAATCCATCATAATTCAATTCGATAATAAATCATTCATACACGAACATGTTGAGCATTTAAAAAAAAAAAAAAATTCTAATGCACAGATGCCTTGCTACAGCAGATTATGAAAACGTTCTGCATCCAGGGAGTTTATAGTGATGAAAGTGGCGGTGGAATATGATGGATGCCAGCTATACCCGGATTTGCTGCTGTTTTCGTTGTCTAACGGTTGCACTGCTTGATCTTGTTCTTTATATATTTACGATGATGAAGGTTTACATACATTTACAATTAAGGAGAAGAAAAGTTTTGCAAAGCAACTTTCTCTTAACTTTTTCTTTTCCTCAGTAGTTTCCAGTTTTGCGGCATTATTCTATCATTCACTTTTGATATGTATAGTTTTAAATAAATATTTCAAGCTAAACGAATTCTTCAAGGAGTCAATATATAACCCAATGAAGAAACGCCCTTCGGATTAATAGTATGATAGCAATTATAGCGTTTTAATATTTCGAAATTAGTTATACTAATCTTACACAAATTCCTTCCAAAACCTCACCTTTGTAACCA
Source organism: Glossina morsitans morsitans (assembly GCA_001077435.1). Classification (NCBI taxonomy): domain Eukaryota; kingdom Metazoa; phylum Arthropoda; class Insecta; order Diptera; family Glossinidae; genus Glossina; species Glossina morsitans. The sequence continues at coordinate 48,177 of CCAG010014141.1, read as the reverse complement.
TGTGCACAAATCACCCGTACATGAAACATAGCACTCTTTTTTGTTATCTACACAGTTTGCCTTTCCTTAATGCGAAAAATATTTGTATTCCTTAGCTTCAACAAAAAAAAAAACAAAACTCCGTTTTAAACTATATATATATTAACAACAAATTGACATAAATTTTTACATATTTTAGCTCATACAGATCTACTGTTCTTTTAACGGTCACAAGACCAAAAAACGCCAAACTTCTCTTGCTCCCAACTCCTTTCGTGCGCGAACTTAATATTCCAAGTAATGCCGGGTTGAATTCTTAGCAAACACAATTTGTTAATTCAAAACCGCACATTACAGGTGTGTCATCTCTTATCCAGCAAAACAGCCCAGGGACGGTTTTTACCGGATGGGCTGATGTTATGTCCTAGGCTGTTCTAAGCCCTACTCTATCTACTCTCTGTTTCTTCCCATAATCTTGACACTCCAAAGCTGGGTCCTCAGACCCCTACCCGTTTTTAACAAACCATAGAAGATATTATGAGCATGAATTATTGCTAATATTGAAAAATAAACAAAAAAAAATATATTAAAAAAAAATGAATGAAAGTTAGAAGCAATAATTATTCCTACATGATATCTTTCAACGTTGAAAAGTAATAAAAAAAAGTATTTTAATGTAGAATATAGATATATTCATTAACTTACGCTGCTATACGACACACAGGAATACACTTGTCATGAACCACAAAGTGATGGTGCTAGTGCTGCATTTAATAACGGTTGAGTTCTACTGCATTTGGCCATAGTTGAGTGTACTGTTGTATTAGAGATGACACCGCAGTTACCACTTACATATATATTTATAATATTCTTGTCTCTTTTATGAATTGCCATAAAATTTTTGCCTGCTTGCATGTACTTTTGTTATACTAGTTACAACTGCGGCTTGTAACAGCATTTTTTACAAAGTCAAAAATTTCCACACTTAATGTGTTCATAAATATTGTAACTGATTTGTTGTTACTGCACTGTTCACATTTCTATCAATGCATTAATTTGATGTATTTATAAATATTCTTTTACTAGAACAAAATGTTTGCACAGAGTCTAATACACACATAGGACAGCAAGTTAATGATGCTAAGGAAAGTTTAGGGCACAATGTTCAAACGAGTATTCTTTATGTCTCTTCCGCAAAAACAATAATGTTTACTTTTCTATTTTTAACTGTCTCTACCTACTCATGCATATTGTTTTTGCACCAATACTCGCGTTAAGGAATTTACATATATCGGACTTAACATTATCCTTGTTTAAAAAAAAAAATGTACATCAAAATCATTCGATATATCACTTCAGTTCATATATTATTTTGTTGTTGCACGATAAAAATCTGAAAGTGAACGACTTGGTGGAACCAATTTGTGTCCTTTTCTTTTACAGTCATCTTGATATTTAGTTTATTTAATTTTCAATCAACGACAAAGTGATCATAACATTTACCCGCACAACCACTTGTTCACATCAATGCTCAAGTCATTCCCCTCGCTAATCGTTCTTGTTCACAAGCACAACGCGAAGAAGACAAGAAAAAACTGTTATAAACTAGCGCGAAAGTAGAAATACTAGATGTTAATACGACCAAAAAAAAGTCAATACCACAAGGTGTACTGACAATTGCACATCGTCGCCACATAAAAGCTTTCCTTGCATTAGAACCTTTATAGGGCAAGAGGTTCGGAAGATATACTTAGATGGACCAAATTAAATACAAATTGTTTAAAATAGGACGATAGGGGTTATGACTGTAAAAATCATTCACCAATCAAATTCAGTTGTCCTTCAGCCAAAATATTTTAGTGTACGAAATTTCATCAAAGTGTATGCAAAATTACGATCTATGTTGCACATAAAAGAAGACATGGACATATATCACACAAATAGACAGACATGAAGAAGGGAGACATACGGAGAAACGAGAGACAGACGGAGTGACAGCTGCGTAGATACATGTGCTTGAACAGATCAGGATAATAAAAAGTGAATCTATCTCAAGTTCTTCTGGGTGTTGCAGACATTCGCGCAAAGTTAATGTACCCTTACCACAAGTTGTAAAGTGTAGAAACACTCCTCAAGTCCTTTGTAGAATAATTCCTCTTTAGATGAATTTGGATAGATCTCAGTAAATTCTTTTAGTTCAGCTTACACCTGATTCGCAGAAACGTACGTATTGCGTAAAAGATTTTTGTGGTATAAATAGCAGGTAGGACGATGGAATTCACCCCACGGAAAACTATTATTGTCATTATTATTATATAAATTGATCATCTTTGCAGCCCCTCTTGTCCTTGTCCGAGAGCCTGGATAAGTTTGTTATGGGCCATATGGCGCCCAAATGTCATTTTTCAGAATTTTAGTACTTTTTAATGGAAACAAATCGCGTATTTAAACTTGAACGACTGCCATAATCTTTTGTTTCTATTGTTGAAACTAAGAACACGCAAGAAAGGAAAATGTATACAAAAGGATGAAAAAAAGGTTCGGCTCTTCCCCATACACGTTAGCACAGCAAAAAATTGTGGCAACTCAGGCAACTCAAATAAAAGAAAAACCCAACAGCTGTGCATATAGCCGATAGAAATGATTCGCATGGTGAAATATATTCTTTTTTCTATTTATTTATCAAATCGCAGAAACAGAACTTAGAAGATTTAAGGCTTAAGCTACTTAAAATTAAAGTAGAAGGAACCTTAATATATACACATAAGAGTAAGTAAAGAGAAAATCATGTGCTATTCTGGCCTATATCTGGCCCATTGGCGTGCCCAGCAGCTAATGTACGTTAACTACGAATACGCCACGTGAACACTTAATCAACGCAAACGTACCGAAACTTAGCAAAAATATAACAACATTTAGTACATCGCGGGTTGATAAAAATTATAGATTTTAGTCTAAGTATGACGTCGACAATACATGAGTCTTACAACAAATAAAAACATTATAGCCGGCTAAGGTCGACCTGTAGATACCCTATACCGCTTATATGGGGTGTGGGATCCGAAAGATAGACCTACGTGTTTCTAATTAGGTATCATTATGAACCAAGTTTCACCGAAAGTTATTGAGAATTATGCCATTTACCGTACAAAGATTCAGTTTTCACAGTGCCGCTAATATGGCAGCGCCGTTCAAAATCACCCCACCCGACCGCAATTTTTCCCAATAACTTAGAATGCCTAAACACAATTACTTAACGACTTTTGTCGCGATATTCAAATTATGATTAATTTATAAGGCGTTATAAAATTGCTTGACCCGAAGCAGTTTCAATAGGCTTTGCCTTTGGGCCAAAATACGTCAGTGTACATAATTTAAACGAAATAACTCAAATAATGCGACAAGTGGGTTGAAGACAACGCTACATGGACAGACGTCAGACAGACTTAAGTCGATTCATTCCTAGTTCAACTTGCATTGGATAAATTTAATAAAAAAAAATTTCTTAACGAGCGAATAGGAGTTTTAAGTTTATTCTCATTTAACACAACCGGCGAGTTAATGAAGCCGCTTAACAATTTTAACATGATGCTAATGCCTAAGACTACCCTACATTCCTACGTTCCGTACGAGAAGATGAAAATATAAATAGTAGTCTATACAGTTTATATAGGGTAGCACAGAGACAAGTGGATGCTAACCTAAATTTCCCAACGCAAAAAGCAAGAACTAGTTCTGCAAAGGTTCGATTGACTTCACATGGCAACAATCAGAACATGATCATCTAACTGAGGCATATTTCAGTATAGGTCGTACTAAGCTGACGTATTCCCTTGTCGCTAGATATGGGCTTAATGAAAATAAAATGCCTAGAGAAGCGATTAGAGACATTAAAGCTTACTTCACCAAGTGATGTGGGCGAATAGCACCATTAATCGACTTAATTAAGCAGGAAGCACCAAGAATAAATCTACGTTTCTCAAGTGACGGTAAGGATAACAAACGTAAGTTATTTTCATAAGGAGGAAGAGAGACAAGCGGGTCCCAACACAAATTCCCAAATTCCTAAAGGCAAATCGCAAGAATTGCCTTTGAACTGATTCAATTGAATCGACATAACGACTGTAGGAAGGAGACCACACAACAGAGGCATACTAAAATATTGGATCAACTGAGCACATGAGCACATTTTGTAATGTAAGGATACCTCAGGTCTTTGGACCCCTTTTTAATGAAATCAAATGTGGACCTAGCATTATTTCAGTTCAGAGAGTTCAATATGTAAATTTGGCCATCAGAACCCCTAAATCTGTGAGCGAATTAACGTTTTCCAACTTGTGTGAATATTGTGTGAATATAATGAAATACCAAGTATTGAATGACTTTCTTCTTAAAAAAGAAAGCTTCTTGCATTTTTTTTGATTTAATTTTATTACATTTAACGAGCGCCATGTAGCCAACTTATTTAAGTCAATCTGAAGCTGATACGACTGGGTTTCCAAGAAGAAGAAGAAAAACGGTTTAACATCGTCAGCGTACATTAAGATCAGGCTGGATTTAATCACTGAGATCAATAAATTACAGATTAAATAAAAAGGATCCTAAGTGGCTGCCTTGAGGGACGCCAGACGTCACGGGAAATTCATCCGAGATGATGAAGTTAAACAGAAACTTGAATGATCTGTTATGCAGATAAGAGCTACTAGTGAGGATAGTTAACCATCTAATTGTAGTCAACAGTCGAAAAATTTCGTCTGAAGTATTCAGCAAAAGGATTTAAGGTTTTGATATCACCAAAGAACTCATATCCACCGAAAGTAACATGCGAATAATATATGGAAGTGAAGGTACCTGTAATAACATTGGTGGTTGAGGTAATTAAATCTATACTTTGTAGCAGAATGGGCCAAACATTCGTTGGCAGAACCACTTTTCATACATGTTTTAAAATGTTTGTTTCTTTGTAATATTTAACTCTCCTGTTAAACCATGGCAGGTACTTGCTTCGAGGACGGGGTTACTTGATCGGAATGGATGCAGAAATAGCGAGGATTTGTGAATTACACAACGATGGTAATAAGGTTTCAATATTCCCAGCAGAGGAATCGAGCACAATGTGTGAAAGATGAAATTTAGGCAATAAGACATTGGTTTTATTAAAATCATAATGTTTATTGGAGGAAGTGGAATTGGCACGATAGAGTTGGTCAAGGAAGCACACGCCTGTAATAAAAGGACATACAAGTTTTTGAACGACACCAGTTTCCTCAGGTAAACTATAAGGTGGACAGCGGCTTACACCTATCTCCTAGCTAGTTTACTATTACAATTAAGAGCACGGTTACGGTTACGGATCAAATAATTCATTGAAAAACCCTATACCTCTATCAGATGTTGAAGTGTCACTATAGCTTAGTCACTATAGTTACCAAGTAACTTGTAGCAAATCGAAGCCCCCCAAAGCTGTGACTATATCGGTAGGGTTAGACTTTTCGGCCACGTCACAAATGAGGCCAGCATGAATCTTATAAATAGAGATATCCGCGTTTGGGGTAATATAGAAGCAAGTTACCTATAACTACTTATTGGCAATTTTCGCCGTAAGCGCAACAAATTCATCGTCGGGAGGAGTAGGAAATTCAATCGAATAGAACACAACTGCAGCAGATATGGCAATTAAAACACCACCACCCGTGCTATCCAATCGATTCTTTCTGAAAACCTGGAAAGGATGGTGGAAAAATTCCGATGAATACAAACCGAGGTTTAACCAAGTTTCAATGAAGGCCAAGCAGGAAAACCGCGTGCCTACTAAATTTAGGAAAGTAGAGTGAAGCTTTGAGTTCAGACCCCTAACATTTTGGTAAATGAAAGTGACTGGGCCTGAAGAAACACTTAGTTTTTTGGGGGTGGAAGAACTGCCGACTTAGTATTACGGTATCCGAGGAAGCATTCAACAGGCCACAATGGTTTGTTTAATAAAATTTGAACAACAATATCAACACACAAAGTTCAATAAATTTAAACCCTTTTAGGATTAATTGGGCTTTGAAACCATATAAGCAATAAAGCAATAAATTAAAAAAGAAATCACAAAATTTCTACACTTGTCTTAAGCAAATACCTACAATAATACTCACTGCTGAATTGAGAGAACTTGCTTGTGGCAGATTACATACCCTAATTGACCACCTTTTCAGCTTTTTTCAGCTATGTGCTTTTAGTGTTTTCCATTAACTTTAATCTAGGGTTAAGCCAGGATGCCTTTGAACTATCCTAACTGGGACATAGGCATAGATGAGAAATTTGCAAAATGAAGGCATTTATAAAAGGAAGATACAAAAATCTTCATGTTCGTGAGGTATTGATTTAGTTTTGTGTATCACACTAGGCTTTTAACTAAAGTGAAAGCAATCTTATCGGAAAAGATCGTGACTGGTTAAGATGATGGTTAGATGGACTAAGCTTGACGACCTTACTGAATTTTATTGATCTTTTAAATGAATGGTGATGACGACCTCCGGGTAAGACGAATGATGAACAGCGGCTAGTTCAGGCATATTATTGTTAAACCTGCAAATATCAAGAAGCATTTGGCGAGTGAACGAAAGCAAGCGTTCACAAGTGAGATCGAGCTACTATTGCTTGTTCTTAACGAATAAAAAAGGAAAGTTCATGTTCCTATTACCGGATTTCGAGTGGACGGATAAACGTAAGTTCCCACAATGACTCGGAAATTTACATTCATGAAGCCTAGTCACGAATATTGCCACGGTATTGCATTTAAAAAGCGCAATATATTTTGCCTTAGACTTAGAATCAACCCAGCAATTTTTCTTATTGAAACCTAGCTTTAATTTTGCTCTTGTCTATAGCTAAACTCTCTATAAACGCATGAACGGCAAAGTGTGGATACTTATATTCAACAAATATATGAACGTTTCCGTCTTATTACAAAGTACATAAAGACATTACGTTTCTTTTACACAAATAAACTTTAAGAGAATACCTATAAAAATATACGTGTTGTTGTAGATAAAAATTGCTGGTGAGCAAAATAGCTATGAAAAGAAAGAATTTATTGAAAAAGTTTCTCTTCTTCTTCTCGTTGCCGCCCACTCTCCTTCGCATTCATTCTATCTGGTTTAATAAGATTTATTGTATATGCGTAGCTATGCAAATATTGTTACGCTTCAGCATCAAAATCAATAACAAACAGGAATTCTTTTTGTTTTTGTTTTCATTTTTTTTTCTTTGTATTTTAAAAGAAATTCTGTGTACCAAAGAGCAACTACAGCACCAACGTTCTTTTGAAATAACGGAAATTCTTTAAAGTTTAAATCTAACATTATAGCGAATAATCCAACAATTCCTGTGACAAGAGTAGAGTTCATATCAACTGGAAATTTTTTCTTTCTCGTATTATTCTTGTATTTGTTGAAACGGCTTTCATCAACATCTGGAATGCTTTTTATTGTATCTAACTGACCTTTTATTATGTTATAGCAAATATTTACGAAAAGCAAAAAAGAGGCGAAAACATTTTTTTACTTATTTCGAACATTTGTAGAGAGCATCTTCTATTCTCTCTCTATCTGTCACTATTTTCCGTTTTTATGTGATATTATCTCCATAACTAACGATCAACTCTGTGTATTGCAATTTGTGCGCATAAGATTGATTCAGTTTGGTTACGAAACTTTGGGAGTAAATGTTACTAGAACAGGGTAAAAGCAACTCTTACATACAATCTATTTTTTTAAACACACTTGGGAAGTAAAGGCAATACAATAAATTAAACCGCGTCCGATTAAAGTTAAATATAACAGCTTGTAAAATAGGTTATGTATGAAGATTAATAAAAAGTTCATTTAACATATCAGAAGGTTGTTAGATAAGTGACAATTCACTTTTGAATGTTATCGAGGACTTTTGAATATTACTATTTTTCCAAACTTCACAAAACAATTAATGCATTTTTTGTTAATGATGAATTTCAATAGGAAAGAGATGTTGTTTCAACTGATACTGATTGGTATCGGTCCTGCGTCGATATTGTTTGGAAATATAGCGGGTCTTACTCCAACGTGAGCGAAATATCAAGAAAGGAAACAAACTTTGAAATTGAAACTAAAACAAATTTATCGGGACTGCCAAGTACTAAGTTAGAAACTGTGTGTTTTCCACTTAGTCTATAATGTCTCAACTAAACAACTACTCTTAAATGAACACAGGGAAGGCGGGCGGGGGCAGTGCCGGCATCTTTGCCGTACTGAATTCTTTGATTGTCATAATTGTCTGTGAGTATGTTTTCACTTCTTGCTAAGAAATTTCTGCCATGTTTGGTGAACAAATGGAACGCGAATAATCTTTCGAAAAGTCGCAAATAAAGTTACAATTCTAATAGAATTTATTAGGAAATATAAGTAATCTCCATAGACGTTTCAGGTTAGCAGCGTTTTCAAAGCTCAGGGAGGGGGTATTCAACTAACAAACATAGAACTTATTTGTGAAATCTCGACGCGAATTTAGCGAAACGATAACTGCCACATTTATCCGGAATGTCGATGGTCTAAGCCCGCAGAAGCGTTTAAGAGTATTTCCATGAAATTTGCTGAGCATTTTCTAGATTTTACTACAAAGAGCCGATATTAGTAATTGTGGTGAGAAGACGACTAAGCAATATATTGGACATACTCATATAAGTACTTCATACATTTTATTATAACGTACAATTTTCTGTCGTTCAAATACAAAGAAGAAGAAGAATTTCGAACAAATAATTTTCATTGATTTGCACACGTTCGCGATAATTGAATAGCAAGCAAAATCAGAAATAATAAAATTTTAAAAATGTGCTTTCATCGTCACTTTGTCACCGGTTACATGTATTTATTGAAAATTTTTCCCCCCGCTCCTTGAAATTACCAAGAATCGATTAAAGAAAGAAATTTTGTCTTCTCTCGAAGTCATATTTCTTCGCAATCATCGTGTTTGTTTTTTAGCTCGAGTTTTTTTTTAGGTTCGAATCCTTATGGAAATCTAGAAAAAGTTTTGCGGATTTGATATCTTAAGCAAATTAGATGGGTAGGTTCTTCGTCCTACATGGTCTATCGTGTACCTCTTACTAAGTTTTCGAAAGCAAATAAACCTACGCTAATGCGATGGATGAAAATAGATTCGAAGAATCGTAGCTTTGTTGGTTGCCGAGGATATTTTGTTTACGTGTACGTAATATTTATTTGTCACATTTGACATGTTAACGGTTATATAAGCGGATATATTACCATTTCCTCTTCTATTAATTTTATTCGAAACAAGTTCTTGTAAAAACATAAAATTGAAGAGCCAATCAAAGGAAAAATAAAAGCCAACTACAACTACATACAATTGTTTGATGTAAGTAAAATAAAATAATGTATAATATTTTGCAAAAGCTTATATGAATCTGTGCAATACAGTGAGTACAGCTAGACAATAATTTTTTACAAACTATGAATTAAGGTGTCGCCTTACATACAAATTTTTCTTTAATATTACACTCATTTGTGATCGAATCTGTGAGCCAATCTAGAATATTTTATAAGAAATTCTGCGGCGTATTGGAAATTTGCTGCCAATTTTAGTGATTCGGAAAAATTTTTCATAAAAGGACGTATCGACCAATAGTTATATAAAGAATGCACCATATACATAATATGACTGTTACGCAAGAAACATAACAAATTATATAAACTCTCTCATCACAGGTACAGGCACAGATTAAATTGTTATTCAATATATGCAAAATGTAGCGATCATGTAATCAACGGCCCTTTCATCATTAATGTATAATTCACCACCAGAATTACATATTCACAAAGGTGATGACAAAACACGCATACATACATATACATAGGAGTTGGCTTATCAACTGTTTGTACAGGAATATATTAAAAGTAATCATTAATAATAATCGCAGTAAAAATATATATATATACACACATACACATTGGCGGGTAAGTTCTGTTGAATTTTAAGTAAAATGTTTAAATCCGTTTTAATAAAGCTTATTTACATATTATTCAGTAATGTCAACTTTCCGATCCCCCTAGCGTAGAAGTTCACATCCTTGCGCACAAAATATTAAGCAATTGTCATCGAAAAGCTAAAGCCATCGGCATAGATAACAATCCGCTGGACCTACACATATGAGGCGAATACGGAGGGTGATAAGAACTTTCAAACCAAATGCACTCAACTTTTCTTGTGTCACCATTGTAACATAAGGTTTAGCATTATTTTGATTGTGCAGAACTCCTTTTCTGATCACAAATACTTTTCCCCGCTTTCTCGCCGCTTTTCCCCCATAGCTATATTCAACGTATCAAGTTGGCTACAATAGGTGTTCGCATTGATAGTGTGCCACTGGTTAAGTGGTTCTTACCGCATGAGGTCCCTTTTATCCTACCGTCAACAGTGCAACAGCTTCCGTTGATGAAAATCTGGTTTTGGAATAGTTGTGATGAATATTTCAAGTTCCCAGTAAATCTCTTTTCCCTTTCGATTCTTTCATTGTGTCTTGCAATGAGAGATGAGTAGACTTACACAGAATTCGATAAATTTCTTTCATTGAAACTGTGCGTAACTCAAATACTGTGCTTCAAGACAATACAAGGATGTTTGATCTGCAAAAAATTTCACGGAAAATGTTTGGATAGCAGATGTCGCAGCTCTTTCCAAGCACTTTAATAATTAAAACGAGATTACTCTTCAACATGGACCGCAAAACGTGATAATCATCTTTTGATGGCCGTCCATATCGACAGTTATTTTAAAGGTGAAATCTCCGGAACGAAATTTGACAAGTTTCTAGGACAAGCAACCGATTCATTACTTCTTTTCTAGACCTCACACAGGCCGAATGTCTTAAAAGCACTTTATTGACTGCCAGCTTACTCACTCTGCGCTTTACAGCTAACTGATGAAGGTTATTGCAAGCAGTTCTCTTATATCGCATGGGAGATACGCTGAATGATAAGACTTACCTGCTTGCGTGGACCTTTCAAGTAAAATTATTTGCTAATAGCAAGATACAGCAACTTTCCTTCAATTCTAATATCTACATGTAGTATACATTCACACGGGTATATGTATATGTGTCACGTATAAATGTTAAGATGTATTTATTATTTGTTCAGATTTCAATGTTCCGGGGTAAAATAGTGCTATGAAAGTGCATTAATTTCACTTCGAATGCCTTTTTTCGAGAAGTATAAATAGCAAAGGAAATCCAGGGAAAAGTGCACATTTTCATGGACTCCGTTGATAACCAATATGTGATACAACATTTTATGCATTTAACAAAATGTTGCGAATATTTCAGGCGGTTATCTTTTTATTTGTATTATATATTTCGTATAAGTAAGTTCAGTAAATTCGTCCAACCTCAGGCGAAGTATAAAAATACTAATCCTAAACTTATATACAATAACTAATAGAGAATTCTTAACCAATTAAAAATACAACATTGATATAGCAAAGAGTAAAAAGAACAGGGAGAGAAGCGTAAAAGAGAAAGTAAGAAAGTGATATTCGGTTGGTTCGGAATCTCGCACATTTACCACGATTAAGTGTATGGCACCCCAAGCTTTTATTCGTTGTCATAAAAAATTGGATGCGATGAACTTTATCTTTTACCTTTTACTTCACTAAACATATTAACACACCTAGCCTTTCGCATTCTAATCTCCAAGCCCTTTTATTGGCATTTTTAAGCAACAACTTATCCAGCATGTCGTGACGTCCATCACAATTCGTTTAGAATTAACCCACTTAAATTGTCGCATTCTACCTTCCGAGTCTTTCTATTTGATACCCATATCGTATTGGTATTATTAAGAAAAATTTCATCTGCTCGTGGTGGCCGCCATCTTTACTTTCGTATTAACACATTTTATGCAGATAATACATCTTCGTTTCAGGAATATACAAACTAGTTTTAAGCATTTTCTCTGGTTTCCCTTATGATTAATAAGCACAAACCTCAAAAAGTGAAAAAAGTTTATTCGTTTATACCTTTGTATGAGTATGGTTGATTTCCTCTATTTTTCCGCATAAATAGTGGAGTTTTTCGCGAAGTAAATGTGGAAAATTTCCGCCTTCCATCTTTTATAACTGTTGGATAATGAGTAAAAACCCACAAATTTTTGTTTAAAAAAACGGAGCTGCGGTCAGTTTAGGATGCACTGCGGCTTTGATCGATTTGGTTCATTCAACACTAACTTGTGCGCAAAAGCTTGCAGTGTTTCTAGCAAATTTGAAGTCGATATATTCATTTTTGCGACCAAAATGTTGCCAACAACACACACCTTGCACACACAAGCACACACTCATAGGTGGACAACCAACGTTTAATCATTTCAGAATTTCATGCTGGTCAAAAACATATATACTTTATAGGGTCTCTGAAGCTTCCTTCTGGATGTTGCAAACATTATGACAAAATGAGTACACCCCCCATCCTTCAGCGATGGGTGGAATAACAAATAATAGTATTGTGAAAAGTTCTTGGGCTGCCGAGCATAACAATATACTTACACAAACATACTACTGAAGTAAACACATACATTCAGACAGTGTTGTCGATGGCGGGCACAAAACATACGTTTTAATTACTTTTCACATTAGACAAAAGAGAATAACGGTAATGAGAAGAGCAAAAAAAAAATCGCTTTCATCGATTTCGACCCAATTGATTACAAACGTTATGCAAGAATGACTACAAGCAAGTGAAACACTGGCACACAATACTGTATATAATAATAAGAGCAACAATAACTAAACGACAGTAGTAGTAACTGTAACCAGTATTACACAGTCGGAGGTCACGTTTTACAGAAATAATGAAAATTAAGCTCGTGTTTATATTGGCAATGGTTTATTTTGCAGATGGCTTATGAATGCGTTTCAAAAAATCAGTTGGTGCAGAGGTAATGCCTTCAACTATTTCCACGAAATTGTAAGCACTCGGGATTTAAAACTTCGGAAACTTTTCTAAGAAAAATATTTCAACCTAACTTTTTTAGACTTTCTGCTTCTTATCTCTCTTTAACGTAATTTAGAATTTAAAGTCGAGTTATAAGCCTTTGTCAGCTACATGCTGGTTTTGCTTTAAAAAGCGTATCCCAAATTTTAACAACACAAACCCTTGTTAGCTCTGCAACAGGTTATGACGTTTTATTGAATCCACATATACATTTTTCTTTGAAACTTCAAATTAGAATTGCTAGGGTAGCGATGGAAGTATCTTTTCCTGACTGCTGTTCAATTATATCGCATGCGATGTTCGGTTTATGAGTCTTTGCTATGATCATGATCGTATAAGCACAGAGGCGAATCAGGAGAGCTGTTCACCTTCTGCGAATGATACATGACGACAAATTCGGATCCGCAACATTGCGTTTAACTGGAGTACACTGGAGTCAAGGCGGCGAAAGTCCTTGCGTTAAGAAGGATAAAGCCGACCATTTTAATCACAAAGAAATTACAGACATTTCACGATCTTCTCTTCTCAGCAAATATCGCCGCAGTACTAAGGGTCAAGTACAGGAGCAATCCATTCTTGGCAATCCAAGTTGGCAACGAAGCATGAGCTGCTTAAGGGCAAAATAAAAGTACAATAATTGTAGCTCAGAAAGAAAATAAGCACGGTAGAGTAGAAAAATCGTGTGGAAATATTTTGTAGTAATAAACAAAGTTATCGGAAAAATTGAAGCAAACGAGAAAAATATTAATTTCACGATTAATTAAAGGTTCAAAAGATTTTTTTCACCTCTGTGTGCACCTCTCTATGTGAACTTATTTGAAAATAGAAATGATGAGTTCCGGAGAAAGGGAGAGTTGCTTCCTGTTTGTATCACTACGTAAACAACAACGACATCAAGCGTACGTGATTTTGGATTGAAGGTTGGTAAGGGGTCAAAAAATTCTGACAAGAAAACGCATTGTTTTCTTTTATGACCAATCATAAGGTCGAAATATACCGCTTAGTGTTTCTTACAGCGCATTATATAGAAACAATCATATACCACTAGGGCGATAACTTAATAGTCTATTTAAGTTATTAATCTGATTTACCCATTAACCGATTGTCTTTGTAAAAAGGGTAAAGGTTTCCGCAAAAATTGAATCATATTATATTCTCTTGGTTCCAGCAAGGGCAAAGGACGACGAATTATGTTCCAGAAATATGAGCGTCGTAGTGTTACACCTGAGGCTTGATTGATTAAGACTAAGCATTGTATTAGATTGCAAATGTGCTCCTATTTCATTGCCATAACGATTTAAAAACCTAGACAGAGACGGAAAAACACATATAGACGAATAGATGTAGCACGTTTGGCGTCAGGAACAATACCAGCTAATTTTCAACATTCAGGACATAAACAAGTTCTAATAACGTGACTTAGAAGATGTGTCAATGGTTGGAGTAAATATAGGCGGGTGCAGAAATCTGGCGCTAATATTGTCCTCTCCACCTGCATGATACCCCATCTAACACACATGACCACACTTCTCTCACGGTAAGGATTTTAAAATGAAAATTATTACTGTGGCATTATCTAGATACGAAGAGCTATCACCAATAATATCATTCGATTCTACAAAATACTCGTTCAGTTTGTCGGAATTAACTTTTTGATTGGCTTTTTCATAGTATTATGGATGGAATTTTTTTAACAAAATAAGGGGTCTCCATGCGGTGTATAATATCTTCTTCTTCTTTATTCCTACCTACTTTTTATGTCTTCATTTACGGAAAAATTCTCAAATGACTGCATTCGGTTTTATGGGCCCTATCGTGATGTTCCATCGCATTGGTTTGGAATTTTCAATAAAACATATTTTGTTGGCAATGTATTCACTGAACAATTTAAACAAGTTATAGAGCAAATAGGAAAGCTTATGACTATCACCAACAGAGTGTTGTACATCACTCCAGCAGAGTCAGATACAACTACCACAGAGAATTGATCATAATGTAACACAAGGCAGAACTCAAATAAGCATAGGAGACCCAAATGTATGGGTTTGCTGTCAGGAGCACACCGTGTGTGCACACCACAAAATGCTATATTTTTTTCGGATGATGAGTAATTCATTTAACACCAAGAAAAATCTTCCATACCATTAATTCCGTTTGAACTATGGGCGCGTACAGCCATACATTTTTCATTCTCGACTCCGCAATACTCCATCATATTGTTGTTATCGAATTGTAGCAACGCTCTGCTCTTAAAGCCTTGTTTTGTATATATCGCTATGCTTCTGCCATGTAATAAATTATACTCTTTAATTTCATAACGCTAGTTGTCAATTATCCGATGCAATCCAAGTGTCTATTATGCAAACGACGTTATTGAATGTAGCGGACAGTAGATAGTAAACAGTTTTTGGTTTATTAAGGTTTCTATCGTTCTAAATTTCGCTACCGGCTTTTATCCCTGCATGAGTACTAGCATTGCTTACATGAACCTAAGGGTTACCCATCTAGTATTCACTATTTGTCTTAATTGATTTGAAAAGGTTGGACAAATTCTACTGAATATTAAGATCCATTCTTAACGTTCCCTTGTGTTTTACACAGTGCATTCATGGGCCCTAGATTCTTTGTTGCACGCATGTGACTTGTGACTACTACGACATTTTCGAAGACATTCCTATTCTTGCAATCTTGGTTACGCGATTGAACTCTCTGTACCTCGTGACTTGTACTCTGTCATGGGCTCTACTTTTCTTCCATTATATACATAGTGTTCTGTCAGCAATTATTTCTGCGAATGATTCCGTGTCCGTCTCAGCAATAACATTATAACAAGCCTTGTCATGCTTTCCAATTTCGTACCTTGTAGCAGTTCTTAAGAAACTATCCTTTAAAATGGGATTCTGATCCTGACAATGTGACAATCTCATCACTTCGATACGTATAACTTATATGACGTTTTCTAAGCCTTCGACAAATTTTTGTTGTAGTCTTCTCCAACGCAGTCTATCACTACTACTCCATTATTGTTGCAAAGTATATTTGAAATCTTCAGCATTTTGAGATCAATAGTCATAAAATCAAACTTAGTTGCTGTATCGCGAATAGGAGGAAGGCAGGTTTAATATCAGGCATCTTTGCCTTGAGCGCTTTGGAGAATAAAATTGGTTTTGCTTGTACGTATCCGCTTCAAATTCTTCCGTTGCATTTCTAACAGGAAGCAGTTTTTTTTTTTTTAGCAAAATGTGTTATGTATATTTTTTCGACATAATCGAGTTCTTGTTCACGACATGGTCGGTTTTTTATTGCGAAGTGTATACATGTTACAAACAAAATTGTTACTATCAAGTACTTTTATAGAATATTGATCATAACCCGAGCACCTGTCCGTGGGACGATACGCATTCCTGTACTCGCCTTGACAACACAACTAGTTCCAACTCGAAGGCGCTGATGCCGCAAGCCACAGTACTCAAGAACCAACAAAGCCAAATTATCAAAATTGACACTAAAATTTCGGATGAAACTAATAACCAAAGTAAAAATAATTCCGACATTAGAAGGTTACGGTTGCGATGCCACGTTTCATTTTATTTTATTTGATTATCAAGATGATGGACCCTTCCTCTCAATTAAGGCAAGCAAAACCAGATTGGAGCGGGAGAAAATATCTCAAATTTTTTACTATCTTTCATATTTTAACCACATAGAGCTACATTGAGATTTTCTACCAGTATTGAGATACGGATTTTATGCAGCAACAGAAAAACTAGACGTGTGCACGGAACTTCGAAATTCAATTGTTTTCGTGTTGTTTGCAGAGGGTCGGTTAATACTTTCCGTCTGCACTGAAATACTCTACCGCACACTTGAGATTTGAACCCGCGACCAATGAGTTAGTTACGATCCTTTGACTACTCGACCACTCGTGCGACTGTTATATATTTTTGTCTGCTTTCTATGTATTGGCGACTTTTCTTGGGTGCATGGCTTCTTTCATTAGTTAACCCAAATTTCGCTTTTTGTTGCCTTCCCCGATGGGTAAATTCACCACGCGTCGCATGAAGAAAAGTTTTATATAATCATCAGATGAAATCTTGCTAGTTAGTGAAGCGCAGTTATATTTGGATTGCTTGGATATTGTATAACGAAATTGACTGCTTTAATTTTCACACTCAGTATTTGATGACGTCATGGGGCTCGTCATCGGACCATAAGGTTCATATTTTATTATAGTATTCGAGGGCGATGATGAATTAATTTCGTTATCTCCAGAAAATATGACACTAGCTTGGTGTGTAGTGCGCTCTTAACAACAGCCACGAACCTATAAAGCACCTCCTAAAAATCATGTATGTGCATATAAAAATGACATATAGGTATACATTTCGAAAAAGAGAAAAATTATCATCATTACGGATCTGGCTAAAATACCTCCATCATGTTTACGACGTGTAGCTACAACCACAATCTCTTATTCGATAATAATTTTTATTCGTATATATATACATAAATATATATATATGCATTAAAGTGCTATTTATTATAGAAGAAAAAAAACTTTTTTCAATTTCTATTCAACAGTAAGAGTGAAATAATAATAACGACAACGACAGGCAAACAATACGCAATCATTTAAATGACATTTTAACAATAAATAAACACTTCACATAACATATACAAGATAATAAATACTAATGGCCGCACACAATAGAGGCGCTCTCTCGCACATATGTGTACGCATATTAACAAATGATAATCATCTCTTGCTCGTTAGCAGATAAATCATAAAATTTATGTAGCTACGTCTCCCTGCGCCTTTTTAAACAATTCTGCAATATTCGCAAAAAAGTCACGTAAATAAAATCAAAAAAATTAAAATAAATAAAAAAAAATAAAACGAACGATAAATTTTATTTTATTTTGTGTAATTTGTAACAACATAACCGCTTGGATCTTCGTCCAACAACTCCCGGGGGAGCTGGTAGTATATATGAATCACTTGTCCGCAACGTTTCACAAAAGTTTATTTTAAGAATTTAAGACAAAATAACAAAAACCAATTTTTTATCTTTAAACACGATTTTATTTTCAGTTGTGCCTGTCCGTCTTTACTATTATTTAACATTTCATAACAATAATTCAAATGGCTGGGGGTCAGTTTCTTAGCGGGTACAACGGTTCACTATTAAATGTTTGATGACATTTTACGCACACAGGCACATTACGATATCTCGTTGAGTATGTAAACGAAGGACGCACTTTTCAAATGGCTAGGCGTTTAATGTGTCCAGTTATTTTATATGAAAATTTAAAACAAGCACAACACTCTTTCGGCTAAGTTTTGGTTTTTTGGCCGAAGTCTGAATTAATTAATGCAAATTCGACTTCTAACTACGAATTATAAACTTATTTACTTAGCAATCTTCAGCTGTAAAATATTTGACATTACGCTTAATTACATTTTATGAAGATAAATTTTTTCGGAGAATTGTAAGTTAATCGTTAAATTGCAAATTAGATTCGAAGACAGCATTTCCCAATTTCCTGTTTTAAAAGTTTTTCAATTGGAAAAATTAAAGTTTGGTGAACATCACGCAACGCTTACTATTTCTTTCTTAAGGATGTTTGCTTAAGTTAATTATTTCTGTGCGGAAGTAATCAACGCTATTGCTTGTTCAATTCTACAAATATTTGGACTTCTAATCGAGCCACTACATGCTGTTGAGATAATTGCTCAAATGAACCACAATTTGCAATTACAGTTGCTTGTGTGCGCTTCTTGTCTAATGATGACATAGCGAAGTTGGTCTTATAGCAAGTGAAAATATTATATTCGGCTGTGGCCGCATTTTTGACCCACCCTTATTCTAAAACAAATTAAAAAGAGAAAAAACTACATTTGTATATCCATCGATAATATTCCAACTTTTTATCGTCTGTCTCTTGTAATTCATAAATAATGATCAAACAACCTTCAAGAAAGTAGAGACAGTTTCAATTACGTTGCACTGCAGACGAGTCCTCCGACCTGTTTGCCCATTGGCCATTGATTTACTAATTGTGTAGTAAGTGACGCCGTCCTGCTCCTCCATAGCATCCGTTTCAGCGGGAAAATTTTTGTTAACAACGTAGCTCGACAATGCAGTTCATTCGCTGTAACGCTCGAACCAGCATAATACTCGGAAAAGACGGACACAATTACACCTTTAATACAATATCTTTAGCAAACCGCCGCTAGTTCTTGCACATAAAAATGAATGTCATCAGATAAAATAAGTTTGTTGAAAAGATCGGCATTCTGTTCATGCGTTTCCTCCGCCTAGTTAGCGCATGTATGACGCTGTGCGTGGGCTTCTGACTTCATTTCTTGTGTCAACTCCTTATTCGAGAAGCGATATACGCTAGCTTGTGACATGTTCGTGATCACTTACTGTAGTAATTCCGAAATAGACAAAGCTATGTTGTCACTTACACTCCCACTTAAAGCGGGCAATTTTTCAACTGAAGTGACCAGACGAGCATGGGTTGCAGTGGTCACATCATTAACTTATAAATTATATCTAATATAGCACCTGTAGCACTGTAGAAACTGTAGCACTTTTGATTATTTTGATATGTTGCATATGTATAAACCTATAAGGTAAAGGCTTCTACTTTTCACTTGTCAACTGTCGTTAGCAATTCAAAAATGTTCACATTTCTTAGAAAATTCGTTTTGTTATGTAAAATTCTTTTCTTCTTAACTATAGCCCCTAACATTCCTTAAGTTATTTACAAAAAATTATTTATAGAGTTATAGAGAAAAGTCTTCCAAAAACTTAACTCTTCGTTTCGATATTTCTCTTGGAGTATCGCGATTGTATTTCCCATGCCACGATAAAAATCTTGACAATTGCGTCACTACAGATTCCTTATATGTGTTTAACGTCTGCACCTGACATGAAGCCTTAATCAGACGGGTTGCCTACAACCATTGGCAATCGAGAGGTAAGTTGATTGACGACCCCTCAGAGAGAAAGACGATCCCCATTGAAGGTGGCCACGCTACCCTGAGGTACCGCATAGAAAATGGGTGTGGGCCAAATTCTCGCTTAGTGGTCTGCGTCGAGACCTATCTAAGCACCTCTTAAAATGCTCCCCGCGAAACTTAGGGGTAACCACAGCCACCACGAATACTTCCCGAAGGGCCGTACCCAGCAGTGAGGCAGGAAAGCATTCGTCCGGCATTCCGATGGGTAGTGTGCATCTTCCTGCTGGAGCAATCCTACTTTTGGCAACCTGACACCCCTTAACTTCTTGGCTTATCGTTCAAACCAGAACTTACGCCAAGCTATACAGCTTTATGTGATCCCATACTGTACGCGGCCGCAGCCACTCTTGCCTTTGGACTATCCACACGTCCCGGATAGCCAGATCCAACTATCTTTTCTCAAGGAAAATAATGCTTCCAAGGTTGTCGTCGCACAGCACACACATCCAGCTGTGCCACAGCCCACTTGATATCGCTGGCCATCAACATTAGATGATCTCCACCAAGAGAACCAAATAGGGAAAGAAATGCTTCTTTTAGAAAAGAAGCCCCTTCCGACTAAACGCCTTCCGCTTCCAATGAGAAAAAACTATTGCTAGGTTATAGATAGTAAGCCTTAAACCTTTCTTTGCCATTTACTGTGCGACTCTTAAAACCAAAGGAAATACACAGCCATAATGCAGCAGAAAATGTTTTATAGGGAGCACCACGAAGAGGTGAAGGTTTCGGCACATCTATGGGTAAACCAAGGGACCCCATAGTTTCGCTCCCCAAATTGCGTCACTACAGTTAAATTTTGATTTGAAATTTCATTCATTATCAGCAAACTTTTGGTAACTTTCAACTGATTAGTGCTGATTTATTCTAGACCGCCGGCCGATACAAAGCCAAAAATTTTATACGTTTGGATTATTTTCCTAATACTTTCGGAAATTTCTTTTTCGATAGAATGAAATAGTTTTTGCGTGGACTCGTTACATCTAATATCTGATCTGCGTAATAAAATGTATTTACATATGTCAAATTGATGCTTTTTACTGATTCCTGTAAATTTAGTAAACGTATACACAGCTTTCCACGCAATGGATTTCGATGGACCAACCTTCTGTTAGGTCTGTTCTATCAGGTCTGTTAAGCTCGCTTTACTCATTGACGATGAATTATATTGAACCGTTTTTTATCCCTTTCATTTCATTTTACTTTTTTTTGTTTTGACATCTAATTATAAGCGAACATCGGGAACTGCGCAGCGAACGGCATAATTGAAACGGAGTCAATACAGAGATGAGTTTAAATATTTAATTAACTTTTGTTCTGTAAATTCAGCCTCGACTTGAGAGCGATTGTTGGCGACGCCCTTTCTTTCTTTTTCGAGACGAAAAAATATTGAATTTCGAGCTTTCTAATTCTAAATATACATAGCTCTTGCTGACAATCGGATCTTAATTATTATTGCATTGAACAATTCGACTGACATCGGTAGCGTTAAGATTAAGTCTTAAATGTACAATTCTTTGCTTGTTGAAGACGTTAGTTTAAATATTGGTTGAGAAACTTGCTTTGCGTGGGAAAAAATTTAATATAAAACAATAAAATTAAAGTGTGTTCATGTGTACAAAATGTAGGTTTGAATTATAGTAATGCAACAACATCGATACATAAAAGCAAAACCATAAAAAAATTCATAAATAGTAAATGTCATAAAGAGGAGAAAAAACAAAAAACAAAAAACAGAAAACGGAAACAGCCAAAAAAATAAAAGAATAAACAAACACATAAATAGCACGGCAATAAAACAGCAGGAGGATATTCTTATTAAGGTGGAAAAAATAAAAAAGTAAACAAGAAGCAAAAGAAATAATAAAAAAAATATGGAAAACGAGATGCTGATTCAAAAGCTAAAAGGCGCCATAATATATAACGGACAAATAAAACAACAACAGCAGCAACAAATGAAATGTTGCAACATTACCGCTACAATAAAAAGAAGAATAAAGCAAACTGCAGAAATTTTTCTTTTTTATGTTTGTGCTCTTGATTTTGGTTATGAAGAAAAAGTGAACTGAAAACATACCGTCTGGCGCAAGCAAAAAATGTTAGCGAAAAAATGAATTCAAACAAAACATGGATGATTAAAGCGAACATAAGCATGAAAATGTGCAAATTGAAGAGTATGCTTTTTCTTTACTCAGCCCGACAATTTTTGATCATAAACTTCTCTCAAAAAAAAAAAAAAAAGAAAAGAAAACGAAAGAACATCACAACTTAGCAGTGTGTGCGGTGTACGTCGTTTTCTTAAAATTTTTACATGACATGTTTTTATGCAGCAAACAATTTAAACATAGATACATGTGCATATGCTCTGCATATGTACGTATGTGTCTTCCTATATATACGTATACAAAGTGAGCATATTTAAACTATATGCAGATTCAAGTTACACAACAGACTATACACTGATTACTTGCTCTACATTGCTTGCTTACTCCACTCTGCACTATTCCCAGAAAAGCTTCGCACCTTAGGGCGACTGTACAAATAAACTTTCGCTGCCAGCTTGTTCGGAAAAAAAAATTGCAGGGGAAAGAAATGGAGTCCAGTGGTGTGTGTAGGTAAGCAAACTTGTATGATTTTCCTGATATAGGTTTTTTTTTTTTATTTCCTTAAAAAATCACTTTTGTCTCCTTAAAGTTTCATAGAAGTAAAAAAAGGACTAAGCTTTGCCTAGATTTTGTAGCCATCACGGCAAAAGCGCTTGTGTACATATAATACTGTGAACAAAAAATATGGAGGAATCGTGAACTTTTTTTTGGTGTTTGATATCAACTACGCGTTTCATGAGAATATACTCAACTGCTGCATAGTTGCATGTGTTTGCGTAAGCATACAGTTTACGATGAGTTTTTTCCTATTTTTACTAGGTCTGTGAAACAATGATATCTCGCTACAAGGAAACCATAAAATGCACTATTACGGGAGATGAAATTTGGATGTGTACATGCAGTCCGGAAACAACCGACTAATCGAGCGAATTTTGTGCAAGACACGAACCAAGTGCGGAAAAACCGCTCTAAACTCCAAAAAATCGAGAGCACAGTTCACAGTTTTCTACGATTATCACGGCGCGTTGTGAATTTTTTCCGCCAGATCAAATTGTTAACAAGGAATATTGTCTACATGTTATGTAGGCAATGGTATTAAGATTTCGAAGAATCAATAAAAATATTTCATTTTAGAATCACATTCACCTTACTCTTTGATCGCGGTAGTGTACATACCAAGCACTTGTATAAGAAGACACAAGTTTTACATTAAATACTTGATGCACATACAAGCGTCTATATGCGTCTACAAAAAGCAACCTCTGCAACCTCATTCGAGTTATATATGCGCCCGCACTCGGGTTCGCCTCTACATGCGCCTTTGAATGCTTACAGAAATTTTATTTTCTATGTTTCAACTTCGTTACCATATAGGATTTGCCATACGTTTTGCTTCATAACGTTTGAGGTCAAAAGACAAACTTCGGTTATTATTCATGAAATTTTATATTTATAAACATACACATATATGTATAAATTTGCATAACTGCATACATATATAATTTGTTTTATGTATGTACGCCACGTTACGGAGATCATTGTAACTGATTTTTCGTCGCACAAAATTATATTTGCTGCTGGCTGTTTTTAAGTGTCAAGAAGTCAGGCATATTCGTGAATGTTTTGGTAACATTCTTAAACTGGGTCCGAAGATGGTGACAGGCCAACTTAAACCAATTTGGATTTGGTCCTATACGGTTCCAGAGATTTCTAAAAGCAAAAGGTTTCAGAAATTGCTGTTGCCTGCAAAATTGGTGTCCCTTCAGTCTCTCTCAACAAATAAGTAATAATTGGAAAAAAATGTTCTTTTTATGCCTTTACTAACATTGATTTATACTCTATTTAGAGAAACATCATTTAATAAACAAACGAAGCTCCCCAGTTTGTAGCTTTCGCTACTGTGCATTGGAATCAAAGCTTTTCGTATCGATTCTGAAAAGTGCAATTGTTCTTCATCAGAGTCACTTGCACTGCATTAAGCGAGTTAAAGTTCATTTTTCAAGTAAATGGCGTAAAACGCTTTAGTGAAAAACGAGCCACGGAAGTAGTTACTCTTATTCAGAATGAAGTGCAGGAAGAATCTTGAAGGTTTTATGATTTTCTTGTCCGCCAAACACATTTTAAGGATTAAAATTCCCATATCAGTCGTTAAGGTTAGTTTAGCAGCTGTCGGTGCTCTTGCTCAAGGATTCGCTGTTACGGACTTTACCTAGAGAGAATAGCTTGCTCACAACCTTAAGCAATTGTTCAGTTACCATATAATGTTCACTTTATTTCCTGTATTCACGATAACGTAATTTCTGTTTTAGATTCACTCACTTTCTCTTACGTTTATATGTGTGATGAGCTTACGTCAGTCCTTAATTTTCGTGGCCACATAGATTTAGAGATTACATTACTTCTAATACTATTGACTTTGGCCCAGTGGCACTGTTTGACCTACCACGTGTGATAATCACACCGAAGCGGACAAAAGCTCATCCCCTTCGGTATCATACTCCATGATTACGGGTTACAAGACGCGTTTATATTCACAATTATGAGGTTGATATGGAACCGATATAGCAACCACTTCTTCGACTTAATGCTTATTTCTCACTTACAATTAAACAGTCCACGACTTAACGCGATTTTTTACATCGGCGACTAATTACCAACTCAGCACCGGAAATCGGAGTCATTGGTATTACATTCGAAGTTATGCGCTCTAACCACTCACATTCAATTCGCACTCAAATTCGCTTTTGTTGAAGATTAAAAGGGCAAACTTAAGAGCTAGTCCAATATTACCATTCTTCTTATTTGCGCTTATTAAAGTTCGTAGACATTTAAGCCTGTCGCAGAAGATTAGCCTAATAATTTTAGCTATTCACCACCATAAATAACTGGCCACGAAACCTTTTCTCTTATTTCGTTTAAACGCTATAAAGAAGTATTGCGGTCCCTTACTAAAATCGTAACTGATCTCTCTGTCTGTCTCTGTTCTTTGTTTTTCTTATGGTCATAAAAACATTTTGTTTTCGTCCATACCGGCTAACATAACTTCTATAATCTGTAAGTTTTAAATCTGCGTTTCGGAATGCTGATAGAAACAAATTATTGAAGGAACACGCAGGTCCAAAACTTTTATTTTTACAAGTTTTCTTGAAAACGGATCTGCCGGAAAGCCCTGAGTCCATAAAAAGTTCTATGACAACATATATACAATAATCGAGGTAGATCATCAAAACGTGCCGATTCTCTCTCCCTGATACTCTTTCGAATGTTTGGCTATCGGTAAAAAGCACTTAAAATCTAGGAGAAAACTTTTGGATTCATAACAAAATCTCTTTGAACATATGCACCCTTTCCTTCCGGAATCCTTGCTTTTGAAAGCTGCCTAGATATTTTCTATTTTAAACGATATTAATAGTAAGAAGAATATGAACCTAAAGAAGGAAAAAATCCATTTTTAACCAAATTTGTCTACGATCTCAACACGGGGCTCTTTATCTGTTAAACCACGCGAAATAGAACGACTGAGGAATGTAAAATTTATACGCATTCCGAATGCACCCACACTTCGGTGTATTGAACCCGTATTTCTGTTTTTAAGGTTAAGCTTAAAAAGGTTAAAAAAGTTGGTAAAAACTTATTTTAGAGAATGAATATTTAAAATATCTACAAGGGTCGGTATGAAAAATTCAGCTTAAAACGAAGATAATTACGCGTCGTTTTTCTTTTTTAGTGTTTTACTGCAAAACCAGAGAAATCACTTTATATGCAAATGGATTGAAAATAAAAAAACTTTGCTGGTATTCTTTACTTTATTAGCAACTTTTTTCCGGAATTTTTATACATGTTTTTCCTGGCTTTTTACTGAAAGCAAATGAATTTTGCACATCATCGTGCATATGTTTCTTGCAGTTTATGAAAAAAATGTATTTAATGTGCAGTTGTACTGGCATAGAAAGAAAATGGATACGTTTACCCAAAACCTATAAACAATAAAAGTGTTAAGCTATGACAATGAACAGAGACCAACAATGCAATGTTATCACAAATTTTTGTATTTTTTTTTGTGTATGTGTTTTTAAAAATATTTACTTAAATACAGAATAATCCTAATTCTATGCTATTTGAAGAAAGTAATATTTGATTTTTCTTTTCTCTTTCGCACAAAATTCACAAAATTGTGTTACACTCACAACAAACACTTACTTAGATATATGTGTACAAAGAATTTTGGAAATTTGTTTCGAGCTATGCTACAGTATTAATTTAATTCTAAAGCAAAAGCTTTCCTTATCCTGCACAAGCTAGAACAAGGAGAAATTATGTAAATAGAGCAGATTTCATTGAATGCTAAAGAAGAAAACTTTAATTTGCATATGGAGCATTTATATTTGTACAAATGGCAGAATGGCCATACGTTTAGCTTTTAAAGATTGAAAAAAGATAGAAGAATAACATAACTTTCATGTTATTAATTATAAAACATCTTTTACTTTTCCTATGAAAAGGATTTGCTTCATTGTTCTAAATCACGATTTCTAGTTTTCCAAGAATAAATTATTTGTTTATGCTTTCAAATATTTTCTAATATATTTTCCGACAGCAATAAAATATGAATAATGTTTTTTTTTCCGGATATTCCGCATTGAAGATTGCATAAAATATAATGTTCTTTAAGCGACACAGTCAAGTCCACCTAAAACAAACCGAGATTTGGCTCGAAGACGAACTGAGTGGGAAGAAGCGTGGAATTTACAATCGAAAGCACATACTGGCCGAAAAATTAAACCATCAACAGATTACTAGCACACTGCGTTAGCAAAGTAAACTGTTAGCTAGTCCGAGCTCCCTAAGCAAATTTAAATTTCAGCATCCGAACACATCACGTAGTTATTAATGTTAGTTCTGCCTCTAGGTTAACGAATAACGTTCTATTGCGAATTCAACACATAGAACGGAGTCGTAAATCAAACATCACACAGAGAATAAGAAGGATAAAAGATATTAATCATTTACATGCGAACAATTGTGAAGCCAGTTGAAGATTGGAGACGCGGAGACATTTGAAAAGTTCTCCCAATCGAATCTGAACGGCATAAAGAGCGAAAGTACGTTCAATTAATTAACGTTCGGCTCGTTTCTATCACTTATTTACGACAAGATAAAAAGTTTAAATCAATAGCAAGTCGCGCAAAGGAAATGTGTGAGTCTATAGAGTAGTTTATCAAAAGTAAGCGAATTCAGTCATACATTGCCCGCTAGAAAAGCGAATTTACAGTGAAACAGTTCTTTTACAAACGAAGATATGACCATAAATGCCTAGTTTAAGCGCAGATAGAGTGTTTGTTTCAAGGAGTTTGCGAAATATGCGATCTTTTCGTCAAATTTGTGTATGCTCCAGTTAACGGGCAAATTTCATTTTGTTGCTAGTCTAAAAAAAAGAAAAAAGTAGTCCAATATATAGCAAAATGGTTGTGATGTCCAAACGTAAAGTCAAGCAATGACGTGTGAACACGTCAAACGCAATGCGAATGGTCACGTGCTAACTTCTACGGAAAATCAAATTAAAATGGATAAAATGTCATATTTATTAAAACAAAATAAGTCAGAAAGTAACGCTAGGCTAAGGTCGAATCTTTTATTTCGAGTTTTAGAAGTTTTACGTCAACTAATAAAAGGTTTTATTTCAGTTCAAAGGCAATGAAAAAATAAACATTGAAAGAGACTGATTGCCAGTCTTTCCCGATTCCGAAAAGCTTAAAAGTGCTGGAAAGAGTGGAAAAAATAACCACATCCTGTTGAAACAGAATTGAGGAAAGCTTCAGGTGGACTATCAAACGCAGCGTTAGGGAGTAATGACGATATTGAAATTATAGTAGTTCTACGCAACTTTAACGTGTGCCGCTGACAGGCGGTTTGTACTACCGAAAGGGTGCTAAACAGTAACATGTGAACATATATTTCCTGCAGAGAGTGAGCGATAACTTTGGGGCAGATTTAAATCGATTAGATATTTTCCAATGTAAGCTTTGCAGCCAATTTGAAGAACATGAGATTGGTAACCTACTAAATACCAACTAATTATATTTCTGGACTAATTTTAATTTTTTGGCTTTGGCTCGAATATAAGAAGAATAATGAAACTTGTGGCGCGGCGCTTAAAGTTTTAATGTGTAAGAAATCGGTTTTTTCTAAATGCCAGTAAATAGTATAATAAAAAAGCAAGAGTCGCGACTAGCAACTCAGTCGTCGTGGGTTCAAATCTCAGGTGCGGTAGAGTTTTTAATAATAATAATAATAATAATAATAATAATAATAATAATAATATTAATAAAAAAAAAAAATAAAGGCGAAAGCCTTAGATGCTAGTACTTTAAGACTTTAGTCTTAGAATTTGTTCTCTGGCTAAATTTATATAATAATAATAATAATAAAAATAATAGTAATAATAATAATAATAAAAAAACACAAAACGAATTAAATTTTCGTATAAATAAATAAGAAAAAGAGAAAAGAAAAGAAAAGAAAAGAAAAAAAGCGTGTGAGCATCTAGCACGGAGGGCAAAAGTGCAAAAGCTTGAATCGATGATAGTGAACCAATTCAGTCAATTTTCAAATGATCCTTCGACGTTAAGATTACAAGTGAGTGTAATTACGAGCCAAATCGCGTGTATTAAGAAGAGTTGTTTTTGGTAGATTTTAAAGAATCCGATATTGAGACTAAGTAATAGGCAAGATTTAGATTTTTGGAAAAGAGTCTCGACCCATTGAAAAGCTCTTATTAACATATTAACATATTTTTAGAAAGGTAACCCAGATTCATGTGAAAAATGTACAAATAATTTTTGGTATTTCGACCTCTTTTCCTTATGAGTAATAAGTAAATTAAAAACGTGAAAAAAGGAAACAAATAAAAATTTAATCACTTTTAACTTTGTGGGGACGTGGCCGAGTTTTATCGTCTTCATCCACGCATAGTAGGGTGCTTCACAAAATAAACCGAGAAAATTTCACCTTTCAATTTTTTTACCTTTCTATGAGCAATGAGTAAAAACTTACCAACTCTTGCTTAGAAAACGGCATGTACACTTGGTTTACGCTTTATTGTGGGCGTGCGCTGTGGCCGATTTGACCGACTTTCAGTATCAACCTGCGCAGGGCCCCTGAAGCCTCTTTATAGATATTGAAAATATTGGTACATTGGGCTTCCTTTAGTGGTGAGTACAGAAATAGCAATTCATTGTTGCAAAAGATATTGTTACTGAGAATTTAAAAGTTTCATTAACAGTAAAAATTAAATAAGCGAAAATTTTTTCTTGCACAACATGTAAGAGCTCAAGTACTTGTTAGGAAGAGGTCGGAGTTCACGAGCAAAATGTTTTCTTACTGTAATTCTTCATCTGTTGCCTTGCAAGTGGACATGAGACAATTGTTTCATTACTTTTGGCCACACCATTTTCTCCATTTTCTTACCATAGTCAAGGACTACTTCAGGTTTCATTTTAAGCAACTTCACGTATGAGTGGGGAGAAGATAAGATCTACATCTTGAAAAATTATTGTAATGATCAGGCAAGATTGATATGGCTGATTTTGTTTGAGAGGGAGCGTCCGGTTGAGAAAAAGATGAGAGAGAGAGAGAGAGTAAGCATCCTTAATAAAGTTGTAAGCATAGAGAATAAAAGTGAAATAAATCTTGCAAACAGAAAATTATATTTCGACAGAACTGAAAAACCTTAATATAAAGTCTTGAACAAAAAGTTTTCTTTCTAAACACATCTACACAATAGCCAATTGAAGAGAAGACAAAAAATGTTGTTTTTCTAAAAAATAAACTGTCATGATTAAAAGAAGCACAGATTTCATTTTATTCAAAGCCAAAAATCAAAAGGAAAATAAGCGATTAAGTGAATCCTAGTAAAAGAAAAATTAAGTGATAGAATCCGTAAGGGGTGAATTAGTGTACGCGAAAGATGTGAACAAAAAAAAATAAGAAAATAGTGAAGACTGTTCGGAGCAGAAATAAAATAATGTGACAATGAAACCTACAATAAAGAATTTTATTTGGACAACACACACGTAAAATGGTCCGCATCATGTTATCGGAAAAATTTCAACTAATCTAAAAAACAAAAAAATTTTGAATCAACAATTCTAGAATTATCCAGTAAGGTAAGTGTGAATAGTGTGAATAGTGACAAATTTAGTCGCCGCACAAGAAAAGCTAATTAGGATAATCAGACAGTATATCATGCACTCGGGCCTTAAGTGTCACTGGAGCATTTCATTAGGAGATTGTGTGAGGAATGCGTCGCACGTCAGACAAAAAAGATCGACTAACTTTTCGTCCCCCTTTTTAATTATAATAATTTTTAGTTTATTAATCCTTACCATTAATCCGCAAGCACGGGACAATAAAACTTTTTCCATGTTCAAACATGCCTTGCTCCTTTCTTTCTTCAAAGTTATAATGTATGCTACTTTGATCGCATCTTTCAAGGACAAAGTCCCACTCCATGCACTTTGTGTTTCAAAATAACAGAGGAAAGTGCAAGGAAATTTATAATTCTATAGTCGAATTAAAAATCAACAAACGAAACTTCTTCCAAACTGTTAATTTCTTCGCAGACGTACTGGCGGCAAGAATGAACAAGTATATATATGTTTATAATTCAGTGTGTATATAGGAACAAGCGCATACAAATATTTGCGGGTATAAGAATGCCTAGGTATTAATAGGTGCATGTGTGTTAACAATTCAGGATATGTTATTATATAAAGAAATATATGTACGTGTATATAAATTACAAGAACTAACGCGCATGTTTTTAAGCATTAGAAAATAACAAAGTAGGAAATATATAGGTATAGGTTTAACAAAACATATCTACGGATACAAATCATTCAATGAATTAGAAAAGGTTAAACGGACCTGCATAACCATTAAAAATAAAATTATTAAGCAGATGAGCTAAGATTTTATATAAGGAAGCGAAACACTTCCTTACAATTTGTCTTTTGTACTTCGGTATCCGTTCTCTTCGTATAATTTGTACCTAATCGAAACATATTATTAGAGAAAATAAAAAATGGAAAAAATATTAAGAACATGGATATCCTCACCACCGTCTCCCATCGAATTTCAGGTATTCGCAGATTCGTTACCAAATAAAACAGACTTGATACTTGACCACACAGTAGTAACTAAAAGAAGGCGTCTTTGTGGCGTGCGAACATGTATATTTCGAACCAATCCGTTCTAAAATTTAGAATAATTTACAAATTATATTATTTCATGATTTGGTTCCACAAACGTATACAATTTCTTATGAGTACACAGGACACGAATGCTCGAACATATATGTTATGCACATAGCTTGGCTTTGGATTGTGAGTATTAAACTAACAACGAATAAGGCAATAAACATCTACATCTAAACTCTTACAAACAATTTCGTTTTTATATCACATCTCTTCCAGTTATTTTCAATTTAAGCCCATGATAGACGGAGTAGCTAGAGAAGATGAAAAATTATAGCATATGTTAAGGCTTTGCTGTTCTTATTTTTATTTTTTTTTAAGGAAAAAGCTTTAAACAAAATGTTGGCCTGTTTGTTGGCGCACTGTGTTAAAAAAATATGTGTTGCAGCAACCAACATTCCAACTGGCCCCGAACCAACAATAATAAGAAGAGAGCCTTTGACCCAAAAAAGTAATAATAAAGGAAGGACTGTTTAACCAAAACGAGCAGAAAAGGATTTAATGCATCATCTTTTCTATATATACTTGCACTTATAGCATAAATGGAAGATTCTAAACTAAATATGCTGCTAGGTATAAATGCCCCTACATATATACACATATATAAACGCACCTATGTACATGCTTCCAGAAAAAAGTATGCTTATAAACTATTGCAATAACAGCCCTGTTGGTAGTTATATTATAGTAGCAGATGTTCTACTTAAGTTCTGTTTAAGCTTTCATTGTTAGGTTTAGTGTACATATATATATATCAGCATAAGTATGTGCTTGTATATGGTTAGATGTTTGTAAGTAATTTTCTGAATTTTCTTCCTGTTATTATTATTGTTAATGCAGTTAAAACCTTTCGCCTTATTTTTGAGGCTTATAGAGAAATAAACTAACAGCCTTGTAGAAGAACGCATGTGAATGAGTTTGTTACTACAGATGAGTAGAACGTATTTCTTCTTAAGCCCTCTTCTAGGATCAAATTAAATTATTTTTGCGTTTCGAAAAATTTCCTTTGACATTTATTAATAGCAATGGGCCTACGAAAATAAAGTAGACTAAAATTTAAACAAAATTATACCAAAATTCGGATAAAATAAAATCATCGAATTAGGAGTTTCCATGTAATTAGATTATTTTTTCACTTGAAAAAGGCATTTACATTTTTTTTATCATTTTCTACTTTTTCCCTGGAAAGATGGCGATATCGTGTCAGAAAAACGATATTGGTTTGACAGGGATCCAATCATCGACCCATTTTGGCACTTCTTCAGCATTTGGAAATCACGTCTCAGCTAAGTCATACTGCATACGAACAAGTGGCAGCCGCAAGACGCTGGTGAGTACACTGGTTACGGCAGAAAGCCTCCTTCACGCGGCAACATTGAACCCTTCCCAATTTTTGCAACGTTTTTCGGAGCGTCATCATGCGAGAGAATGACATGGTACCAGAGAGAACTCGGGAATATTTGAAGGGAATAAGATTACGCGCTTGTAATTTTCTCTTCCGAAATCTGCCTTATGGCGTTTATTTTTATTTAGCGTGTTTTTAGTCAGAGGGCTTAATAGTATATTCATCTATTTCATTCCAAGCCTAATTGACTTCAATGAATTCGTTTTATAGGGCTCTAAGGAGAACGGACTTAAATATTATTAATGTTTTTAATTTAACAAATTCCGCTGAAGTAAAACAATGCACCATTGTTTCTCTTGCAACGCTGGCACGTGATCATCAGAGATTGCTTGAAATATGCTTTTTCTTGACCGAGCGCCTAGTTCAACGCGACCTGGTTTACCCATGTTGCTGTGTTCGCCCATCTTTCTGTCATCTGTTGTAGAGCTGTTGCTAATTTACATTAGTCGGTAAAGGGCAAAAATCAAATTAAAAGCTGATCATGCTCTGCATGTAATCGAACGATACACGATACTTAACAACTGTCATCGATAGTAGAAGAAAATATGAATACACTTATTTCAATATATTTTCGACAGTAAACTTCGACCTAAAAGTCAACAAAAGTCTTAATTAGTCGCAGACACGGTAACAGTGGTGTAATGATTTGCGAAACCTAAGCGACATGCTCGCCAACTAAAGAAAATTTACAGTTACAAATTTTCTCAAGAGGGTCAAGTTTGGCTGAGAATCTTGTAATTACAAGATATAATGTAGAATATATTAATACATAAAATATTCGGGGTCGAATTTCATTCAAGCTGGACATATCCTGGTGATCGTTCAAGTACACCTTGCAGAATTTGTGCGCTTGGGTAGCCAAATAGGTACAAATTGCACTCAAAGGCATTAGTATATCGAGATGTATTGGCTTAGAAGTTAGATGTCAATTTTTATCTAAAGCTAGTTTTGCGAAAATGCAAACTGCAAAGAAAGAATCCAAAAAAGTTTCATTCGAAACATTTAAGCGTAACTTTGAAATGAACTACACAGCACATCTAACGTATAAACTGCATCCAGCTAAAGTGAAAGAAATAAATGGTTTTATATGAAGATTTTCGTTTATGTTCAATAGTTGATCTATGCTTTGTTTTACCGCTGCTTAGTGGCAGCAAGTAGCGTCATTTATCAAATGCCACCAGAACTTCTTTGCACAAATAATATAAAATGTAACAGCAGTAGGAGACGAAGTACACTCCCCCAACTGTTGATGATTTAACAAAATGGTATCAAAATATTTCGAAAAAGAAAAACAAAGACAACGAAAAGCCATACATCGCAAATTATGGATACAGATAGGGCAACGTGTGGCAAGATGGGTGGCATTCGGCAGATAGGGACTAATGATACGAAGTCAATAGCCAAAGATATAAATCACTTAATGTTGTGCCTCGATGCATTATCGAAAAACATACGAATGAATAGAATGAACAACCTTATGAGCGTTATCGTGCTTTTAGTCTTAGCAACTTGGCGAAAATCAAACCAAACAGTCGTACTTAAGGGCACGCAACAACAACAAAGCTTATCAAATATCAAATGATTTATATGCTGTATTAGCTCTTGACAGTATGAAGCAGAGTTACTTCGTTGCTTCTTTCTTTCTTGTGAAAGCACGAACAGAAGGAGAAAAACAGAATAAGACGAAGGTAGAAAAAGAGACAGAAAAAGTGACATTGCCAGAAAAATAAAGATGTAAACGCACACCACAGAGTTACTACGAGAATTTTAGGGGGGCTAATAACTATGCCTGTATATATTGAGCTTAAAGGTAGGTCAAGTTTAGGCACAATTTCCCAAAAAAACAAACCAAACAAATTAGCTGCTAACCCGACAAGCAAACAGACTTAAAGGTCTATCTTTAACCATAAACTCTTTAGCAAATATTTAATACAATATATATAAACATAAGTATATTTTTATATAAATATGTACATATACATATACTCCTACATACACATGAAAAACTAGTTTGATCTGCACATACACAACAGCCTATGATTTGTTGGCCAAACAAACCAAGTTTTTATCCAAAAGAAAAACATTTTTTTGCCTTAAAACTTAAAAGTTCAAAAGTTTCATAATAACAACAAATAAAAACGCAATCACATTTTCTGTATGTTTAGAAAATTTGCCAGAACAAACATAAATTCTTAAGTTTACTTTCAGTTAAATTCGCCATAAAGCAAATTTTGGATACTCACCAAGTCTTTTCTCTACCTGTCTCTGTTAGTTATTGGCAATAATACTTAGGAGATTTCATTTTCTTAGTTTTTTCAGCTTCTTGGCTACCCAGCGCAGTATGTGGATGGACTTGTCTAACGTGTTCAGTTGCTATAAATTAAGACACATATGCCAGGCTTTAGTCGAGCGCTATCATGGACGGACAGTAAACGTTGAAAAAGTTGTACCAAATTTTCTATTGATAATTACAAGCGTTTTCGCTTATACGAAGCCTTTTTGTAGTCTGTTCACTTCTATTTTCGAACTTGACCCACAGCCAGTGACTAAGAGAAATTCTACCTCAAGATACATCTAAAACTAGTCAATGCGCCAGTATTACCAAAACTGTGTATACTAAAGGAGGAGCTGACAAATAAAATCGAATTTTTCTCTGCTGACTTGCACTAAAGCACTTAATAGTTGCCTTCCTTCGTATCTTATCAAATAAATATTGATAGTAAAGAATAAATATTGATAGTAAAGAATATTTATTTGATCAGATGCAAAACACGCTATGTGAGTACAAGTGGTGTTAAACAACCCCAAAATATATGACGTAAATTATCATTTCTCATGAACAATGACGTTATAACTGCACATAGTTAAATCGCGACACGCGGCTACTAAGGTCCGAAATTCGCACACGTCATACTAGTGTAAGCCTATTGCTCCCCCTAAACTGACAGTCAACTTTCTAACTGATTTGGTGTAACTCTGATGGAATTTACCCATCGACTTAATTATTTTCCGAGCATAGTTTGATGTGACTGGAAACGAAGAAATTAAAGTGGAATTCTAAGCTTTGAAAGAGATCTTTTAGATGCGTTCACAACCGTGCAAATCTATCGACGAGGAATTAATATCGACTTCCTCGCTTAAGGTTTTAGCTAAAATTATATTTTCCAATTCCGGCAATAAATCATTAAGTGTGTGTGTGAAAGTGTACGGTACTTATCTAATTTCAATTGACGAACTTAAGACCCTAAATATCCGAAGACTTTTAATAAGTGCTCAGGCTTTTCCACACTATGTATGTTCACGTTCTCAAATTGTAAACTATCAAGGGATTTTGTGCGGCGTTCGACGATTTCGCAAATATTCTCCACGTTGCGAACGGTAACAATTAGTTTCGTTTTCCGCTTTAGTTCAGAGGAGTTAGACAGTCGACTCCAATGCCTATCAACCAGCTTTACTTGTTGGATATTTCCATATGATAAGTAGGCAAAGGTTTTTATCCACACTTCATTAGGTAATGCAGGAAGTAAATAATCTGTAACAGATATGCCCGAAAATTTATTCATTATATTCATCATGCCCTGCAATTACAAATATTCAGTAACTTCATAGAGAGCTGAGTTCGAATTATATTTTTATATTTATATCAATTTTTCACCATTTTTTTACTCTTCCTTTTCTTCACTTTCACTTTTTCAATTTTTTAAAAAATTTTGCAAAAATCTTGAAAGAAAAAAATTTTTCATATGTTTTCTTTTGATTTCGCTGCACTTTTCTTTGATTTGTAAACAATTTCATACGTTTTCTTTTGGTTTCACTGTACCTTCTTTTGAATTCGCTGTACCTTCTTTTCAATTCGCTGTACCTCCTTTTGAATTCGCTGTACCTTCTTTTGAATTCGCTGTACCTTCTTTTGAATTCGCTGTACCTCCTTTTGAATTCGCTGTACCTCCCTGAATTCGCTGTACCTCCTTTTGAATTCGCTGTACCTCCCTTTGATTTGTAACCAAGTCTGTAACAATACAACTTGCGTTTGTAGAAGTATATGCTTATCAATCTTTTCCTAGGGAAACATGCAACAGACAGATAAGATTTCTGTTACGTATCAAAATTTGACAGACTTAAGTAATGTAAGGAAATGCATATAAAAACAAGTAAGAAAATTATGTTCGGCGAGGCCGAATCTCGCATACCTACCCTTATGCTTTTCGCATTCTACTCCCCAAATTATTTTATCTAATAACCATATCGCTCGCAGTATTAAGAAAACGGTAATCACGCGAATAATTTGAATGTGACGGTTGATTAAAGGATGGAAGATTAGATTCATTATAACTTGTAACGATTTCTAATTTTTCCTAAAATAATGTATTATTTTATTATTTTAAAGGTACCTAAGATTGCTTTATCCGTTTTCTAATTTATCTAATTTCTAATTGTAGGTTTCGCTTTGATATTTTGGGTTTCGTTTGAGTAAGGACCATTTACTCGATTAATTGTTATGAAACGTTTTACTCACCTCTGGTGAGCGTATATGCTTACGCGCACACAGTGCCCCTATAACTCACGTGTAACATGAGTCTCACGATATCTACCGGATTCATTTTAGAATTAATCCATTTCTTTGAGGAATCTACAAAATAGTTTTAAACATTCTCTCTTAAGATTAATAAGAAAATAGAACCTTAAAAGAAGGGAAAAAAGAATATTTAATCGCTTACGTGAAAGATGGAGGGTTTCGTAAGGTAGATGTGGAAAATTTCAGCTTTCTAAGTTTTACGATTTCTGAGTAACGAGCAAAAACTCAAAAATTCTTGTTAAGAAAAACGGACTTACCTTCAGTTTATGCTCCACTGCTCGCTTATTCTCTGATCAATTTGACCTACTTTCAAAGCTGCGAAAAAAAACTTCCAACGTTTCAACTGAATTTGAAGTCGATATCTTCATTTTTGCGACCAGGAGAGTGCGAACAACACACACCACACAGACATACAGACGGACAGACATGGCTAAATCTACTCACAATTTCAGGCTTATTAAGATTACGTATACTTTATAGGGTGTCTGAAGATTTTTTGGGGGTTACATACATAATGAACGGGTATAAAAAATCTTTTGATCAAATCATAACAGCAAACTTATATACTCCACTGATCCAGAAAGTCAATGCAGTGCGATTACAGCAACATTTCTATGTTTACATAAACTTACATACGTCTGTGTGTTCGTATCTATAAAATTACAGATCAACGTTCTTATGCGGAAGCACAAGTAGGAAAAAAGAAGTACAGCAAAAAAGTTTGTAAAAAAAAACTTGCAAACAATTTCTGAAGTATCGCGTGACAATT
Organism: Glossina morsitans morsitans; assembly: GCA_001077435.1. Taxonomy (NCBI): domain Eukaryota; kingdom Metazoa; phylum Arthropoda; class Insecta; order Diptera; family Glossinidae; genus Glossina; species Glossina morsitans. The sequence continues at coordinate 10,035 of CCAG010014141.1, read as the reverse complement.
TTATCCAAAATACATTCACTCTCCTATACAAAAACAGTTTTACTATCTATTTTCATTATCAAAGTTTGCTCTGACAGCTAAACCACACTTACCCGGACTGGCAAGTGCACATATAACACATAAGGCGCCATAATTGACTATCATAGACACTCTTGTACATATTTTGACGGGAATTTTTTTCGCTTTCAGTTCATTATTAACTGCCTTAAAAAACCTTAGCTTGAAATCGGATAAGATAGTCAATGCAGAAAAAGTGTTTGTTCATCTATAATGCGCAAGCATTTCATAGAAGCTGATTTGTTTTTGGAATGTACAAATAAACGACATTTTCGGAACGCTTTTAATTAAATACAACTGTTCGGGTCTCGAAATGCAAATCAGAATTAGAACCAGTCCCGTGTCTAATTGCATGACCAAGTTGAAGTGAATCAGGCTAAGCGATTTTCAATAATGAAAAAAAGCCAAAGAATGGTGTTGAAGAGCGGTGTTGAAACTAACGAGTTTTCTAGTAATTATCAGCGATACATGACATCGTTTCGATAGTCAAGCCACGCTGTTCATCATATATAATTCCCTATGACTTCTATGTATTTTGAATACTAAACAGACGTTAGTTTAAAGTAAGATTTACATATATTTACGATCGAATAAATGTTTCGCCATTTCTTGGTTAAAATGCACAGCAAAGACTGCTTTGTGAGCTTCATGAGAAGACTGATTTATAGCGGAAATCTTCTGAGCAATGTCACATTTTTCACGAATTTTTTAAAGCGGAGGTACATATATGGCAAACATATCCCCAAAAATTTTCAATTCAATTATTCCCAGTTGACCTTTGAAACAATAGTATTTTCTTCCCGCACCGTACAGTTTATTCCGATTGTCCGCTTCTCCTACGTTCGTGTTCATTTCTAAGCTTTTAGTTTTAATAAATTTTTATCAACGAAATAAGTAAAAGAGAGAATATTAATTTATTTTTTATCTCGTAAGCAAAATTCATCAGAGTTTATTATTCTCCCATTAGACAGTGCAATAAATTTTATTGTACTCCTTGTATTTTTGTAAATAGATTTTCTTCGAAGTTTATAAATATTTAATATTATTTTAAAATACATTATAGTTTAAAATAACAAAAGTTACATGAATTTAATTGAAATGAAAAAGATTTGTTTTCACAATTTGAAAATTATTTCTTGTGAAATATTTCCTAAGGTTTTTTTATTAAAAACTGGCTGAAATTTCTTTTAAACAAATAATCGTAAATGAGGATGAGTTACAATCAGAGGACTGATATTTTACTTTAGAAAAGAACTTTTTACATCGCTTAAATTTCCCAAACGAAGTCACTTTCAAAATCTCGGCGCGCGCCATGATAAGGTAATAACTTAGGTAGTTACACGGAGGTTTATCTCGTTTGTTGAACTATCATTGACATTTTCTAAAAGGGTGCACGTGCCATCAATATCTTCACGAACAAGACACGGACACAATCGAATGGGTTCGGCAATGTGACCAAGGCTAGATTTTTGCCCACTTTCGTTCCGCCGTCCCATCTTTACTGCTGACGAGTCAAATCTGAGCTCTTCAGACATCTAGTTCCTTTCGCTATTAATGAAAAGTTTTAACATGTGTTATTCTTAGTCAACATATTTATTTTCAATAAATTTTAGTGACCTAATTTTTATTATTTTTCTTATCAGTACATATAAATTTTTGGCTTAAGCATATATACAATTTTTATTACTATATGTATTACTTTTAAATGACCTTTTTTATTGTCAACGTAAGCATTGCTTACACTTACAAGTTACCCTTTCGGATAAGACAATATCATTAAACAGAATAGTAATAATCGAATTAGTCAAAGTGAACCTCAATCTGATTTGGTGTCGCGAACTAATATTTATTCCGGAATTTCTACCAATCAAAAAAGCGAGAACTCGCGAAACTTAATTTGCACAACACGTGAATGGTTCTTTTTTTGAATATGGATAATGAAATTGCGAAGATGAATACTATTTTATATTTTCCTTTCATCCATAACGAGGCAATCGTGATCATCTTATGCCCTTCAAATCACGCCAATGTTATTTAATACATTCATACATGATAAACTGTAAGCAATCGTATATGAAGGTTGCTTATGCGTTATAAGTAGAAAACAGAAAAGAAAAAGAAGTGAAGATTGTGGTAGGATGGATGTGTAGCAGGATGAGGCGAACGATGCTCACGTCTGCGATGGTATGCTAATCAGAATGTTGTTAAACGAGGTCGTTTGACGGGATACTGATGGTGACGTTGTTGTTGACTATTGTCCTCGTAACTGTCGTTTTTATTCTTTTTGTAGTTGTACACATATGATTCCCTTTATAAATAACATTTAACAGTATCCAATTTATATTGGATGTAACTCTCTCACAATGTTTTTAAAAGACAACCAGTTCTTTACGGTTGCATAGAACAGCGCTATGGTGAATTTACCACATTCATAATTTTTCCCATGTATCACATTAGATTATGAAAGAAAGCTTAGATTATGTGATGTATGCAATATGAATAGTGAAATATACTAGTAACTATCCAACTATCCAAAGAGAGTGCATTGTTTTACTTATTTATCTAACCTTCCGTCGTGGCAGCGTGAAAACTCAATTTTGCACACACCTTTGCCTTCGATAGCAACTGAATATAATACAATCAATTTTTTTTTACGTACGAAATGGCGGCCACCCCAAAGTGGCAATCTTCATCATCTCTTCAATCTGTTATCAATCCCCTTGATATGATTATCAAATAAAAAGACTTGCAGAGTACAGTGGGCAAAAATAGTGTATTGTTCGGACATTATAATCTGCTTTGTTGTTATGTCAATCTACTTACTCAGTTCACGATTTTATAATCTAGTGCTTAAGCCCCTAAGTGCACCCTATAAATAAGAAGATTATACTCGGCTGCGACTGAATCTCGTATACCCACAAGAATCGTTTCATTGCACCAATATAAAGTTATTGTTGGTATATCAATACTAAGGAGTTTTAAAACCTATAAGTGAAATTATTTACATACAATGTGTACCTATTTATGGTGGGTAAGGTGACTCCATTTCCATTTTTGGGATAAAAAATCTGTGTAATGGACAACGCTATTTCGAATGTAAATTAATATTAATGAGTAAAGACTGCATCAACTAAATTTTGGTATTTCACATTAACGAGTGGGTATGTTCTACGGCATCTACAGAGTAATTTTCAACATTCTGACTTGCTACCTTACAGCTAATAAATAAAAAACCTCAAAAATATCTAATATATTAAATTTTGATCACTTATGACTTTGCGCGGGCGTCCCGGTTCTTTCGTTTTTGAACATTGATAGTAGGGTCGTCCAAGTTTAGATAATTTCAGCCTTCTTCTAGCAAATACCCTCAAATTTTTGCTTAGAGAAACAGAGATGTTCTGAGTCTCGTGATTGTGGGCATGTATTTCGCCCGATTGAGCCCATTTCGAAATTAACCTGCGTGCAGCAACTTCCAATGTTCATGTCAATTTAGAAGCTGGCGTCTTTTTTGCGATCGGGAGAGTGTCAGTAAGACACATCCATACAAACGTGCAGACAAGCAGGCAGGCTTGACGAGTTTGACGTAGATCAAAAGGTTCGTTTTGAATATTACAAGCATTGTGACAAAATATAATAAAAGCTGAACCCGCAAGAGCTGCAGTTCCAACTACCATCTCTACTAGGACCCAAAGAACCAGCACAATCCGTTAAGTTCGTTATTTGTTGTTTAAACTAAGTTGACAAAATATTATCATCTGAATTGCATCTTCAGCATCGCTAACTTTAATGATACGTGCGTTTTCTTCAACAGCGTGCTTAAGAACTTTTTCAATGGCCGAATACGCCATACTTTCGCTTATGTATTCTCCCCTTTTATGCAAACAAGTTTATTGCTTTGTTTTCGTACTACTACTTTTCGTGCACACTACTTTATCCGCAAACGTTAGAATTAAAAATTTTTTTGAAAATGAAAAAAATATATCAAAATTTCAAGGAAAACATGGTTGTTGAACCCACCGCCAATAAGTAGAGGTGGAGGGATAAATTCACTATGGTGCGAGTTATAAATACTTATTCTCTTGAGCGTACTTAATGATAAACAAATATTTTTTACCCCCAGCTCTTTTCACAACGAAATAGTGCTTGTTAAGATTTTTGGTTCCAGTGATGTATAAATGAGAATTAGGCTCACTCATGCTTTCATTTCTTTAAAAACGGACAACGGGAACAATTGTAAATTTAATTAAATGTAACATGCATGGATGTAACATATATGGAGTTTACCCAATATCAAAGCAGGTGTCACTATTCTTACATTCAAACCATTCCAATTCTACTCTAAAATCTTATATGAGGTTCATCGGTATGTATTGTGTTAAAACTTATATTTCCATTTAATTTTATATAATATTTCGATTTATATTTAACTTAACTTTGCTTTGTAACATTATGTATAAATTCATTTTCTGGTTGGCTTATGTTACAGATTACTTTTTGTGCAGAGCAATTTTTAAACATCTTCGTTTATACAAACTTTGCAGGTCTTTGCCTGAAAATATTGAACTGAGAAACTATAAATAGGTTACCATATGTAACATTAGCAATTCAATCAAAGTACTGTTCAAAATTGCGCTATCAGTTACGGTCTAAAATGTATGCTAAACACACAAGGCAATTTCTCCACCTGGAATCTTTGCATTAACAATTAAAGGGAGAATTTCGCAGGTACATATTGAACAAAGATTTTCAGATCTATGATATTCATTTATGATAATCAAAACACATAGATGCTAAGCTATACTTCGTAAAATTCGCGCTGATGCTAATTCAAGGGATGCTAGCATAATTTATTGTTAGTTGCTTCCTAAAGTAACCCAATACCAAATAACAAATTAAAGCTGGCGAGGCTAAGGAACTCTGCAGCACGCAGTGTAGCTAGTGATAATTTCCAACAAAAAAAAAAATATTGCTTAATCGACACGTCCATGGCGGGAAGAACTTAAAAAAAAAATTGTTTTCTTGGAATTGGCCAGTGTATGAATTAAAGCTGAATTAAAATAAATTTTCGACGAAAAGGTTTCATCTTTTGTTAATAAGACAATGACTTATCCAAAATTGGCTTATCCAAAAGAATGGAAGTTTTTTGAGTTATTTCAAGTATCGTTTCGAGGGAAACACATTCGAGTTTTTGAAATGTGTTATAGACATGTTTTTTCTTCCATAGTAATAAGTCTTTTTTAAATTATTCTTATCCATCTGCAATCTCAAAGCTATGAAACTGGCTTTACATGGGCAAATATCCTTTTTACTCTTGTTTTTCGAACATTTTATGCTGGAAAGTGCTGAGCTAGAAACTGCCAGGAAAATTTATAATTTTGTAATGAAAATATAACTAGCATGCATCACTCCACGCTATTAATCACGTTCAAGAATCGTATCCATGCGGATACATTAGCGAGATGTTGTTTAGAAATGCTTTTAAAACACTTATTAAAAACACCTATTAGAGAATTTGGAATGTTACAAATCACCGGAGAAGAGACTAAACCGTAGTTTTCTATCTGGGAAGATCAGAGGGTCTCTAAAATTAAGAAATAAAAATTTTTGAAAATATTGAACACGAAATTTCCCTTCGACGCACGCCATTATAGAGAACACAGCTTACTGACTACAATCTTTATGGGATTCTAATAGCGCATACAATCTATATATATATATATACATACACATATTTTAATGAAAAAAATATTTCTTTCCTTACACTTTCATTCGCTCATTTTTTCCTTGGAAATGCTTTTGCAGCGGCATGACGTCTTAAGTATACATTAATTAATAGTGTATTTAAAAAAAATGTTATTCACTTTATTATTACGACTTGCAGGCGCGTTGTGTGTAATGAGCGTTCATTCATAATTTAAATTTTAACGATTTTCTATTAAAAGCAGCCCAAAAGCGTTTAAGTGTTCTTAAGATTAATGATATTTCATAAATTTTAGCTCCAAGCCAACTAAAGCGATTTGCGGAATAATTTTTAGTATTTTTAATATGCCCTCAAAATTATCACAGAAATCTGCCTAAAATAGAGAACTTTATTAAACCTTTAGATTTCGACAACTTTACACGAGTTTCTGTACACTTGTCTCTACACATTTTATATGCACTGCGACATAACTGATTGCATACAGGAACTGCTATTCGACTCAAACTTCTCTCGTGCTTTTTGCCTTGACCTCATTATTGATAAAAATTGCGAGTAATTCAAACGCGCTTGCAAAACATTATTAAAATCCATAAAGAAACATTTCGCTTGAATGTTAAAAAAAAAAGATGCTTTAATAAAAATCCGAATTTTACTCAAAGCATAAATTTTTACGTCTTTTTTCGTAATTTGTTCTTGCTTAACGAAAAGTATGTAAATTTTGCAACAAACAAAGAAAAATGGCAAAAGTTAACGCTTGGAAAGGGAAAACGAAAACTGCTAAAATGTAGAAACAATGAGAACGACTGAGGAAAGCGTATACGTACGCTATGAGGCGAACCTTGGATACACATTACTCCACAGACAAAATAAGTACGGCTGTCCTTGGTGAATATATATCCTATAAACAACAATAAAAGAGGCTTTGGCCATCCTCGCACAGGCAACTAAATCCGATATACGAAAGTGTGGGAAGCACTCAGATGTATATCCGTTGTCTGGAAAGGCTACTTAAAAGTTTTCTTTCCGGCACTCCAATATCTATTCCGGCTAACTAGTTCCGAATGGTGGAAGTGTATACGTATCGGACAAGTTTTGAAAGCGTTTCTTTAGAGTAATCATAAGCGAAAAACTCTACCACTTTTTCGACACCTCTGTAATGCTAATGGGAGCCATATCTGAGAAGAATAACAGCCATTAATGAAAAGTGAATAACTTATCGCAAAAATGTCCAAAGAACGTCGTGATACAAGCAAGACATTGCTTTCCACGATTTTTGCCAAAACTCACATTGACGTACGTGCAGACCACTAACGAAAGGGAAAACCATAATAACCAGGGACCGGAATAATTCACAACTATGGGGGTTCATCCCTAAGTTCAAAAGAAATTGGCAACAGAAAAACTGTTGCGGGACACACACAATCACAATGCGAGATCAGGTACATTTACAACGACCTCCTTGCAAGAACTGGACAAAAATATTACAGCCCTACGATCCCGATCGCTCACCGCTAGATTCTCCTTGCGTCAATCTCCTGCATCTACCTTAGAGGCTTATTTCTGAATGTTACAAATTAAACGACAAATTTATTATATTCTTCAAGTCTTCGTTGAACGGACGTAAATGTATTTTTATCTAACGGACAAAAGCAAAGTGATAAAATGAAATGATGATAAAGGAAACAAAACATCGATCATTGTAAACACTACATATGCGTAACTACGCTTTTAATATACGAAACTAAACAATGTATATGTGAAAGAGACTTGAACGAGCTGCAGCATAACAACAATCTGCGATGACAATGTGTATAGAACTATTAGATAATGGCAGATAGTGAAATGTGTGTCGGGCTAGCTTGGAAGCTATAAAATTAAAAAAGATAAATTGATGTATAGGCTCGCTGAAGAATACTAAGCACGAATAGAAAAAAAAGCAAAGTGTAAGAGCAATGCGAATAAAGGAACATGGGAATATATTTCGTACCCTTACTGTAAAACGTATTCCCGTCGCTTTCGGCAGAAGATTAAGGCAGCCCCACAATATATTTAAAAGGGTTGAAAGCAGTCGATTTAAGGCTAGGGTCAAGATATTACAAACCATTTCTAACATCACTTTATGATTTCCAACCCAAAAACTTTCTAAGCTTTCTGCAACTTCAGTTTCTGTGTGGATAGATTTCTACACATACATTAACGTTACTCGTACTTATCCCAAGCTCTAGGAGAACACACAAATTAGAAATACACGTATGTTATATATTTTCTTTTTATTCTATCATCTTTTGCTTTTTTTCGTTTGTTTTTTTTTTTTTTTTGTGCAATAGACGCTAAAAGTTTTCATGCTTCAATGCTTGAAATGTTCACTTACAAAAACATTTCTTATACCGCTACTGCACATATTCTTATTTTGCTCTTCTCGAGTCACCCCGTTTTCATCATCTGTCGACCGACTGTATGTCGTTTATATGCGTTTGCATCGGCGATACTTCTTTTATCTAAACTTGCAATACATATTGTGTTATGTTCTCGATTCTTGCTATTGATTATTATCCTATGATGGCTGAGTACACAATCGCACTGGAGGGTAAAAGCAAAAAAGAAGAAGACGGGGAATGCTCTGAATACCTATTCCGCACGAGCAAAATACATTTCGTGCTAAAGTTTGCATATATATAGTCGTATGTGTGAACGAGTGAATGATGTTTGTGTATCGATATCGATATTTATAGTACAATATGTGTGTCTTTCTTTTTCGCATTGGCGTTTACCCATGTTTGTTTTATCGTATTTCAACCCAATGCTGCAATGTGATAAAAGCTCCGAATAGAAACGAAAAAAGCAGATTATATATATACACATATCCTTATGTATAAATAGAGGGATACGTGTAATTTATTCGTGAGGAGAATAGAACAGAGCAACTTTGTACGCGCCATTTCAAATATTTATTTAACTTGGTTAGAGCAAATATATTTGCTTCTATTTTATTTTATTTTTCTGGAAAAATTGAAAGAAATCTTTAAAAAAGATTTAGAAAAGGAGGTACACGATCATAGCATCATTAACAATTACAAATGACTGAAATGCATAGCAAGCACTATATAGCATCCTGAGTTCATGGCAATGCACTCGTCTTCTGATATTCCTTCATCTTACTTAGTACGCATTCAGATTTTTCTGAAATTTCTGAAATATTTATTTGCATATGCACATTCTTATTTATTCGAGCCGGCATATCTGTGCGTATAGTTGGAAGGTCTAGCAACGTACTGAAGTTGAGAATAACATTTCCCAAAGCCATAGTTAATCCATCTGCACTATATTACTAAACTATCATCCGTTTTACCTATAATCTTATCGTTCTTTCAAGGGCTGTATATCCGCTTTACAATCGGCACCTTCTGAGTTTTCATTAAGCCTACAACTCAGCTGTTCTTCCTATATTGATTTTCAATTTTGGGTTCAATTTGTTTCAACGGTTGTAGATATTTCAGAATGTCCCCAAAAATCATATCGCTATCAAAACTGCAATTATTACAAAGGCAAATCAGGAGATAGATGTCGCAAAAAAAATTTCTTTCTTTCTTGTTCAAAATATTGTGAACAGAAAACATACAAAAACGAACTATTAATTCCATGCCATAGAGCAAACAAAGTTTTTATTCGATTGTATTGCATATAAAATCAATCAGTTGAACGCCGCGAACACACGTAATATCATTAAACGTTAGTTGGCGAAGCTATTTCATAGCTGTTCCATATGGAAACACTACTTGCTGCTAACATAGTGTTAATCAAATTTCCACTCAACAATTTTTAGCAATTTTCTCATGCGGCTCCCAAATAACAAAAAACAAAACTACAACAACTACTAGAGCAACAACAATGAAAATTCCGCAATAACGTATTAAACAACTGGCTTAGCCGTTGTTTAGCTTTAATTTGACTTTTCACGTTTCGTCAGTTAGTAGGTATGTTAGTAGTGTCCAGGGTAACAAAATGTAATCAAATATATACATATATATACATAAACATACATATATACATATACATATATACATATATATGTATATAGACCCATATATGTATATATACATATATATGTATATATGTATGAGTACATACTATAGACGTATATGTATATGCATATATAGCATTCGGGAAACATTGTCGGTGCTCTCGCTTTTAATTGCACACACAAACATACGCATATATGGGGTACATTAAATACATATATATATATATATATATATATATATATACGTACTATATAT
>CCAG010014139.1:0-27900 GCA_001077435.1 Glossina morsitans morsitans | reverse complement strand
CGTTGTCTTGCCGGAGCTTAAACTAACGAAAGTCTCGTTTAAGCTTAAGTCGATTGAAGATTAAATTTAATCTGAATATATTTCTTTCCAGATAATTTTGCCTTCATTGTGAGTAAATTGAAGGTTTCTTGCTCTCTTAACTTGATGATTGAATAATCTCTCTTTAGTTGGTGGTTCGATGGGGTTTCTCACCAACTTTTACGAATTTAGGATAATACCGGTTTAAATATATTAAGCAAAAGTTTTCAATATTTGAAATCCCCGAAGACGATATCAAATGTACTTATTTTATTACGTACAACTTTAAATATCTTTACTATGTATGTTAAGAGTTCATTCATATGTAATGTGTAATATGTGTCTTAAAACCATGTTCACATTTCCGCTTTTCAAACGAACATTCGAAACAATATTCTTAAAAGTGTTTACAACTGGAAAATACATCTTTCTTTTTTTTTGTGGGAAAAGAATACAAGAGGAGTAGAGTATAGGAAGGAAAGTGGAAGGAGACCAATAACAACTGTTTTCAATATGGATTTCTCCCCAAAGTATAACCATTTGGCAATTTGCTGATGAAGTTGTACCGACTTAAGTATAATAATAAAAGAAAAATGAAATAAATAACAAACAAACAACAGGAACAATGACAGGCAATAATAAAAAATGGCAGTATTCCATTTTTGAAACTTTGCCTTTTTATGTGCACTCAGGCCAAAGCAGCAGCAGCAGCAGCAGCAGCTAGCCATATAGCCATCTAGCCAGGTTATGTACACATTCAAGGCAAACATTTGTTGACACAGGTTAATGTCATCGATAGATTTTCTATCGTTTGTGGACAATTTTCATTTGGGATTTGATGTTGTTGTTGTTGTTGTTGTTGTCGTTATTAGTGTGTACGCTTTTCACATTTATACGATCTTTTTTTTTCTTCTTTATTTTTTTATAACTTTTGTCTGTTGTTTATTTCGAGTAACAACTCTTTGGCTACTGTCGATTGTTTTAAAAGGTTCTGATGACCTCATATAGAGACAAAAGGAGAAAAAAAAAAAAAGAAAAAAAAAGAAAAAGTAAAAAGTCATATAGAAAATAAATTTCATTCTCTTTACGTAAAAAGGGTCAAAAGGAACGCATATATAAATTTATAATACCCCAGAGAGTTCATCAATTGTATATGTGCGAGTATTGCAACCAATATATATATAAACAAGATACATTTAAATTTTATTGAATTTAAATTGTTTGAAAATGATTTTCCATTGCATCGCCTCATTCATTAAACGTAATGTTAACAAAACTAAATTAATTGAAAACAAATTACATATGAATGACAGTCAAATTGAAACGAAACCATTTTCAACATTTATCTTGTTTTATACAATTCGTTTTCGTTTTTGTTTTTGTTTTTGTTTTTGTTTTTTTGTTGCTTTTGCGTACAAGTAACTGTGAGCGAATGTTGGAGTGTTTGGGTGTTGGTACCACATAAATTTCGCTGCATAAATTTTGTTTTGCCGTTGACTGCTTTTCGTTTACACTTAATATGAGGAGACCTTATGTGGGTAAAGTTTATGTGCCTGTGATAAATGACATTTCTTGGAGAACAAAAGACAGTAAATTATAAACGCAATAGACAAAGGAAAATAAAAATTCATGATATATTATTGAATATAAATAATTTCAAAGTGCGTATCAACTATTCAAAGACTGAAAGGGTGCTAGTAAATATATTTTATTATTTTTTTTTTTTTTCTTTCTTTCACAACATTTTAACACACACAATTTTGCTTAGGGTTACTCGTCGGTATAGAAAAACAAAAAACAAGTGTAATAAATATATATATAAAGGAAAAAAGGATTCATTTAATAGCATCGCAAAAAATTTCTAATGTTTTCAAAAAATATTTAAAACATCCGTTTCGAAAGCATCTATCGCTCTTTTTTCAGGGTACTTTGCTCTTCAGATATGCAAACAAATAAACCCATTAGTAAATCTAATTTTCATGCTAAAGAGCGGTTTGGCGTCACGCTTCATTCTCTCTGCACAACCCTATTAAACCTAGCAACTTAACTTGCTAATTTGGCATGCTGGCGTATCCTCACCGAAGGTTGTGAAAAAAAATAAAATAAATAAAATATCACCGCATGAATGTATTTACGTGCAATTTTTATTTTTTCGCGTTTCGATTGAGGAAAAATATTCAACTGAATAGAACTAATAATAGTAGACAAGTAAGAAGATTATATTCGGTTTTGGCAGAACCTTTTAAACCCCGTCCACCAGATTTGCCTTCATATAAACGAAAAAAGAAAAGGAAAATGAAATTTCGATGCTTTAAAAATATCAAAGAGGCGTGCATGAATTTTCCCCTTTCTACAAACAATGTCTGCAAAAATATTCATCTATTGTGCTTTGTGAGTAATAAGCACATACATACACAACATACAATTTTTGTACTTCTCAGAACAAAGCTGTTTTCAATATATGTTGTAGACATGACCTTTGTTTGACTGATTTGCCACATTTTCAATACCAGTCTATGTGCAAGAACTTGCAATGTTTTTCCCAAATTCCAAGCTGATACGCGAATTTTTACGGCTGGCAGGATATTTTGCACAGGCATTTACATACGCGGACGGAAGGACGGACAGACAGACAGACAGACAGACGGACAGATAAAGATGACTAGATCCACTTGGAATGTAATTGTAAACGAGAATCTATATACATATAAATACGCTTTACACTGGCTCTCTTACATTTTCCTCTTGGGTAATACACAAACGTTTTGACAAAATGAATATACATTTGTTTTTCGGTAGTCGCTGTAAATATGTTAGCATGCAGACATGAGATCACACTTGAAATTGCTATATCGTAGCACTTATCGAATAGTTGTCGCGACACTAATCTGTTTTAGAAAATTATTAGTTTTTAGCAAATGCGCTAAGCCACAAAGGAAATCGAAAAGTAGATAATTTATGTAAAGAGCATCATAAAGTAATTTAGAATTTTTCAAATTTGGAATAAATCAGCTATGTACGGATGATATGTCACAGTAATTAAAAAATAAAAAATGAAAGCAAAAATATTTAAATCCTTCACACGTTTAGGCTAAAAGAGAAGGTCATCGCATCATAGCTTTCTGGGCAAAATAATATCCTATTAATATCCTGTAAACAAGTAGTATCATTACCAATAGGATATCAAATAAAATGATTAGAAATCATAGGTAGAACGCTTAGGTGAACGTATGAAATGAATGGGAAAACCAAATAAAAAAGAATCTACGAGAATTTAAATGGGAAATATCCACCTGAATAGCGGGAGTCTAGATATTGTTGGTGAGTTGGCGATTTTTGTAAAGCAGGACAAAGTTCGCTTATTATTCTTTACAATGCGTTGCGGATTAAAAAAAAAAGAAGAGAAATCAAGATTTGTAGAAACGAAGTTTTTTTTACAATCTCACGCTTACTTTTCTGTACAAATGATTGCATGAAAAAGAGTAACATTTTCTGTTATCGTAAATGTCCTCATCAGCTGTTTGTTTTTGCAGTTAATTCATTTTTGAATTAAAAACATACAACCACAATGAAACTTTCCATGTGAGTGTAAGAAAGTTGTCGTATAATTTTCAAGCTAATTATTCGTTGAACAGTCTCTGCACAATTTTAAATAAGAAAAAGAATAAGACTTTGAAAATTTTTTTAGATATTCACCAAAACATGGCTGTGAACCTGGGTCTAATCGAATGCATATCATACAATTAGAATTTTTGAATAGCTCGTTCACTGTTCAAGTCGTTATAATCAACTCGGAAAAAGTTGAATTATGAGATGAGTTTAGAAACTAGATCGTTCAACGAAAGGGAGAATGGTCTTTGCATTCACTCATTCATTTACACTAACCCCGACTTAAGCGACATGGAAAGCAAGACTTCATTAAAGGGAAACACAGTAAGTACTAAATTAATTTGCTTATACTTTGAAATCAGCTTTCTAATCGTTGTGAAGGGATAGCAGGAATTAGGAAGCATATCAATGAAATAAAAAATTCTTTCTTTATCCTTCCAAGATAAAGGTTTTGAGGCTTTGAAAGAAGCGTTTTACCAGAAAACTTCTTATACCCATTAATTCAACTTGGTTGCAAAAATTTCCCCCAATGTAACCGATACAATTAAGAATAAAATTCAAACAATGAAAATCTCATAAATATCTTATAATAAACTAATAGAGCAGAGCGACAACTAAACACAGCTGATCCAGTTTGCTAAACGAAATAAATTTGTTAGTTAATTTGATGGAGTGTATTAAGGAGCACTGGTTCGTTGCTCCTTAATGAATCCGATATTGGGATTGAATTATAGATGCCATTTAAACTTTTATAAAGGACCTTAAACGAGTTAAAAAGCTTGTAGCTGAAGCTTTGGGAATATGGAGTTTCTCGAAGGACGATTAGGGAGACATTGAAGTTTATCTTTCCGAATAAGGTTTGTGAGTCAAGACCACCGTGTATTAGCTTAACTATAGGAAAGAGACAACTAATATTAATCATCGCTTCTCAAGTGAAAGAAGGACTTAGAGGAGCAATCTACTCGCATACTGGGACAGGAGGGCTTGGCAATCGTAAAAACATGGTTAAACTACGATAGAACATGACGTTGCATTTCAGTTTAATCACCGTTCAAGTTAATCTAAATTGACTACACTGCCTCAGTACCGTAGTTAACTGACCTTCTACTCGATTTGGAAACATTAAATAAAACTTTGTTCAAATTTTGCTCAATACCGACTATAGTTGTGCTATAAAAAAATAAAAAAATTATCGAAAAACATGAGAAGACCTTCAAAAATTGTTGTATTGTTTGTTATTTTGTTTATATATAAATAAATAAATAGCTTTGAAAAAACTATAATTTTTTCAATTCCTCAATATTGTCGCAAATAAGTGATGCTGATAAATATATATATATATATATATGGTTATGTACGTGCGTGCAATTAATGTCAATTTTATGTGGTTATATGTATGTATGTATACAATAAAAAGAAAAAAAAAAAAAACTCGCAAACACACACACACACACACACACACACACACAAAAGCAGTTCTCTCCAGATTGATATTAACTTAAGCGTAAATATAAATTCGTAATTCGTTGAGAGTTAAATCAAATAGAAAAAATTTGATTAATTTAGTCGGTCGTCATAATGGTACTAAAGTTGAAAAAGTTGGTCAAAGTTTCAATCAGTTATTTATTTATATATATATATATACATATTTATTTTATGTCAAGTCAACAATTTTTGATTCAATTTTATGTTTTTTTTTGCTTCTCTTTCATAATCCCAAAGCAATGTAAACAATATTTGTGTGGTAACACGTAATTGAATTTCATGCATGAAGTGCTAAAGTAAAGTGCTTGCGACAAAATGAGCGTCGTGGCTCAAGTTTTTCTTTCAATGGCATTGCGTTAAACAAAAAAAAAAAAATTGTTATAAACTTTATGAACTTTATCTCGCACATATAAAAATATTATTATTATGATTTCTTCTACGAAATAAAAAAACAAAAAAAATTATAATTGAGAGCAAAGTGAATGTCCGGTAAATTTATCAAAAGTCAAACCTTTTGCAATTGCTACTGTCATGAAATGATTTGGTTTTTATTTTGGCAACTACTACTAGCTGCCAATAGTTAAGCCGTTTGGCTTCAGAGGTTTACTTCAGAGGTTTTAATTTTAAAAAAGCGTTGCTTTTCCACCATTGAATGGAAGAATCGCATTAAAAGTTTATTAAGAGAAGTTTTTTTTTTTTTTTTTTAATGTTCATATACGAAATTTTGTTTGATCTCTTAAGACAAACTCAAAATATATCTTAGTTTGGTATTTTGGATAGTCAAGATTAAAAAAGCAACAAAAATATTTAACGGTTTTGTAATATCGTGCGCGTTACGAGTTTCAATCAAAAAGTTTACAGATTTTTGTTCTTTTTTTTTTTCAAAAAAAAAAAATTTGCTTCTGCCCCCGACACTCTTTCTTAGCCTTAGTAGTAATTTTATTTTTGAATCATTTCCAATATTCTATGGAGAAAGTATTCCTGTATCCCTGTGGACTTTACTCTTCACCCAATAGGAGAAAGTCAAAGGAGACCAAAAGTTGAGAGGTATTCTAGCGCTTGAAAAGAAGCAAAATTTAAAATTTTACAATAACTTTTTATATAACATTTTCGGCATTTACTGACAATGTAATAGATTTACGGACTTCTGAACAGACCTCGTAAGTATTTGCAAAAAATGATTGAGCGAATGTTAGTTTGCTAAGATTATTTTAGTTTAGCTTGGTTTAGCTTGTTTCACAAGCATTGGCAAATGGATTTTAAAGTAACTCGATATTATTTGCTTCGATAAAACTGACATTTATGGAACAATAAACAATTATGATTGACTTATATAGAGTGCGGTAATTTGGATTAAGGCACTTAAACTAAAGTATCTCTTTTTCATTTAATTACATTTTCATTAATGCATTTACTTACTTATAAGAACATCGAAATTTAAAAATGAATTCCTAGCGAACACGTAAATGCTTCGGTTAAAAATACAAGAAAACTTGACTATAAGCAGATCCGCCTATAAATAATAGAGTTGAACGCCTTACTTGATTGAGGATCTTTAACACTGTTGTTTAATTCCGTTTCTTTCTGCTAGACGCTCACTCTGCAAAGTCATTTCAAGTAAAATTGGGTCTCCCGCACAGAAGTGTAGGCCGAAGCAGACCATAGGTATAGAATAGCTTAGAGCATCATCCCGTCTGGTAAGAAAGTTAATTCATTCGTCTGTCTCTACAAGGGTTTCTGTACGTGTATTTCTTGAGTGTAACCGTCTGTTGAGTGTTTGTAGGAAAAAAAGGTGAAAGTTTCTATTACTGCCGAGCCAGCTAGCTTTACAATAACACGATTATCCGCAAAAAGCTACATCTGACCTTACTGCCACACTTTGATTACTTTCTCCTGCACATAAAGTAGCATTTTGACGTTCTTCTTTTATAACATTTTTTGGATTCCTGAGCTATTGTGGGCGCACTTAACTTAGGAGAACAAATGCTGATCTTTTTTCAAACTCCAGATGTGCAATTCCTCAGAGTAAGGCTTACTGTTGCCGTTGTATACGCTTTCAGAGTAGAGACGGGCAAAACAGAACACGAAGGGATCGCCATTACTCCATTGATTCAGAATTTTATGCTAACCACACACAAAACGATACATTACGATTGAAAAATGGAGAGTGTCTTCTCTCTAAAACGTTCTTGAATAAATGGAAAGCATGTTGTTGCTAATGCGTTAAAGAAACCAAGAACTGAGGATGCATGGATAGTGCTTAAATGCAACCGCTTCTTGTGAAGGTGTATCTAAGAGGTCATGGCACAGGATAGGGGGTAGAATCCCAAGTGTCTTTTAGCGGGTTAAAGTCTCACGCTGGCACAACAGGGGCTACGTGTAGATGCTCTCCAACGATAACGCAAGAAGAAGCACGCACTCACTCACACGCAACTCTCGCGGCCGTTAAAGGAGCGTCAGCTTGTAGGACAAAAAAAACCACGGAGGAGAATTTGGTAAAATTCCTGCTATGCTTTGATAAACGTTGTAAGTAAAATGATAATGACTAGAGGAAGCTTTTTGAGGATTTATGTAATAACACGACGGATGATTTGGGTCGAGGCTCAGACGATTCTTCGAGGCGATTATTGTCAAAGCTTTGAGAGGATTTTAGTGCGGTGCAAGTACCACACAAAGGCTTCGAGTTTTCATTGCTTTTCCCCTCGTTAAAGACATGGATACCCGTATCTCTTTATATAGGGCTGAGATGGTGCTTTAACTGCATATTTTCATGTGTAGATATAGAAAAATTGCTACAATCTCATGGCTTGGTGGTGGATTTAAAAATAAACAAAGCACAGCATGTAAGCTAACGAGTGTGAGATTTCGCTTTCATCACAATGTTGTTTACTTAGACAAAGCAGTAGTTAATGTATAATTCTATTTGTTTTTGCTCGTAAAGTAAATCTAACCTCTACATAATTAAGCTAAAAACTATATATTTCCATAGAATTCCCCTCAAATAAAATATTTATTGAAGGGATTTACGAAAACAGCTTTATTTGCAAAGATTTTTTGTTAGAAAGATTTACAAAGAGACACTGACTTACCTAACTAACTAACTAACTATATCGTAATGTATATTAGGGTGGGGTTATATAAGATTTTATTGAGTGTTTGTTAACAATTAAAATTTCCAGTCAAATTAGTTTCATTTGCTTGCCTCTCTCTGCCTCTGGATATTCGCCGAGTTCTAGAAAATAAATAATACTTGAAAGCAAATAGCGCTCTCGTCTACATATATAGAGCAAGAATTTTACCTAAAAGGAGTGATCAAAATAGAAGTAGTTATGAAAAGGAAAAGAAATTCAATTTATATACCGTCGCATTTAGGGAAAAAAGGGCTAGATTTCGTAAAGTATTTGGAATATTTTGAATTCCTTTTCATTTTGCTTGCAAATAAGAATAACATGATAACGTGTTGTTCGCAGTATTGAATACGCGCGGACTTAATTGAGTGGAAAAAGTCGCGTTTTGAAATGTTTTCGATTATTTGTAAAAAGTGAAAAGGAAAATAAATTTTTAACTTTTTCGAATTAAACTCATTTCACTTAATGCATGACTAACTGGAAATGAAAGCAAATTTGATTTTTGACTTAACTGCTTAACATTTTAAGTAAGAGTAACTTTTATAATTGCATTTTAAACATGAAATGGAATGAATATGCAATCTTCTGTTGTATTTTCAGTTGAATCAAATAGCAAAAGATGCTTACTCTTCTCGTATTGTAAGTGCTGTAGAGGCATTCGTTCATTCATCCTATACTTTTAATGAAATTAAGATTGAAGAAGGCTCGTTACAACAACAGCTATGCATGAAGAATTATTGTGTAAAACCTTAACCTTAAAAACTTGTGAAGTTAACAACTTGCAGCAAAATTTGTTTTAAGCAATCAGTAGCAACAGCAACAGGGACAATAGGTAGGTAGAATGAATAAAGTTGACAAATATTCCATATAACATGTACATATATACATGTGTTTTTCTTAAGTTTATATAAAATAAGTATTTAATCGCCCTATGCATATATATATGAAGGTGAAGAAGAGTGATTTTAAAGGGAAAGCTTTTATTGATTACTTGGGTGACTATTTGGCATCATACAATAGATATCTTCAGGTTGTAATGCTTATCTTATCAACGGCAAAAGGAAATTTCCTTTTTTTGGATATTTTTATGCCAAAAAATAACAAACCTTTCTATAATTTCATACTGACACTTGGACAAAAAGTTTCATTTCGGAAGACTTTAAAATACAAGAATAAATTGCACAAGTACTAGTCGCTCTTCGTAGCAGTAGTAGTAGTGGTAGTGATAGTTGAAATAGTTTTTAGAAATGTGTACAAATCGGTAACGTATAGTTAGTTACTATATCAATTCATACATTTATCTAAAGAGTGCTTATAGAGCAGAAAATAACACCCAAGTTATGCAGTGTGAAAGTTTTACCAGCAACAACACACGCAGAGTTTGCAGATGTTTTTGGTTTTACTTGTCGGTCGGTCGGTGTGATGCTTGGCTGGTTAATGGTGTTGGTGTGAGTTTTAAAACCATACGGTATTAAAACGGAAACGGAAGCGTATTAAAGCCGGATATAGTAGCATATCCAAATCCATTGTGTTACCATGAATGTATTTGTGTTTGTATTTCTATTTGATTTTTTTCACTTTTTTTTGATTTTTTTTTCACTTTTTTGAAAAAGAGTTATAGGCTTAAAGTGTTGTGCATAGGTGTGAGTCTCTTTCTCTCTGAAGTCGAACACAAAAGTTACATAAATAATATAAAAGTTTAGATAATTGCTATTGTGTGAATGTGTAAGTATGTAAGCAATTGTATGCGTGACTTTGTCAGATTGGTTTGAAAAGGATGAGGTTAGCCTGGCTTTTGTGTCTAGTTGAATGGTTGAATAGATTCATTTCGAAAGAAAAAACAAAAAAAAAAAAAAACAAAAAAAAATAGTCAAAAAAATTGTGAATAAATCCCAGAACAACCTAAAATTGAAAATTAAATGGCTTTTGAAGTGTAAACAAAAGATTTACCTAAAAATAAACAATTAAGAAAATTACGTTCACTTTGAGGTGAACTTTGTTAACCCATCATCTCAAATCACTATTGATGATGTATTGTTCATATTAAGTTCATTGTTCATCGGACTTTTAATTATTGAATATAGGCTTTGTATGTATAGTTCAAATAACAAATTCACGTAAGCACGTGGAAGGCTTTAATTCCTTACATATACGATGACTTGCAAAAGCTATTAGTCCTTAAAGGAAAATTCAGTTGCCTTGGTTCTCTTTGCTAGTCCTGTTCTGGCCTAAACGTTACGACTGTTGGGAAGGCTACGCTTCAGTGGGACACTTTCATGTTATAAGACTTTTTCTCACTCAATTCATTTCAAAAAAATAACAACTAAATTAAATCGAGATGAATGACGTGATCGCCCAAATCGGGCATGGCAATCATAATTTTAATTTAAACTTTCTCTTTACAGATATATTGCTGATATAAATAGATCTGCCTACACGGTAATCTGCCAGGTTCAACTTAACCTAATATGTTAAGGAAATTGCACTGAAATTTGAAGGCATCTGACTACTTTGTGGTAGGTAGGTCTGGGGTTTCTTTAAATAGTCTTTAGTTTATTGAAAATGTAAAAGTAGATCGGCCTACATGCTAATCTGCCAGGTTCAACTTAACCTAATATGTTAAGGAAATTGCACTGAAATTTGAAGGCATCTGACTACTTTATGGTAGGTCTGGGGTTTCTTTATATAGATTTTAGTTTATTGAAAATTTAGAAGTAGATCTGCCTACACGGTAATCTGCCAGTTCAACTTGACCTAATATGTTAAGAAAATTGCATTGAAATTTGAAGGCATCTGACTACTTTATGGTAGATCTGGGATTTTCATTAAATAGTTTTTAGTTTATTGAAAATTCAGATATAGGTAAGCGGGCGCAGATAAATTGAAAATGGGCGGAGAATATATAAAGTATACTTTCAGAGCCTTTCGATATATATTTTCTAGTATTACTTCAGTTAACAATAAAAGAAAAC
This sequence comes from Glossina morsitans morsitans, assembly GCA_001077435.1. Classification (NCBI taxonomy): domain Eukaryota; kingdom Metazoa; phylum Arthropoda; class Insecta; order Diptera; family Glossinidae; genus Glossina; species Glossina morsitans. The sequence goes on along the minus strand of CCAG010014139.1, from coordinate 16,688 downwards.
CAGATATAATGAAATCAGTACATCTGGTCATGGGATGGGATAAAACGCACATGTACATGAAAAACATTTTAGAAGTTATTTAAAATTACAATTATTATAATTTAGTGTCAGTTAAAATTTACATTAGAATGACTTGTCGCAATTAATGGTCATGTCATGTCGTACATTTACGTGTTTTTGCACGAAACGTAGCTGTGTGCCAGGCAGTTGCTCTTACTAACGTCTTTCCTTTCCTTTCTTTTTTTTTTTTGCGTGTGCGTGCTCGCGATAATGTCAACATATAACAACGAAACGTTAAACTATGAAAAAGTGCTTGATAAAAAAAACAAAAAAAACATTAGTACTTTCCGTATAGTTTTTTTTTAATTAAAAAAACAAAAAAAAAATGTTTGCTTAAAATTTAAGTCGCACCGTATGTTAATGCAATTTATTTTCATGTTTGGCTCGAGGAAATAACTTCTTACAGAAAAACTTTAAATTCCTTTGCTGGTTTACCTACATATGCACATGGTAAAGCTAATGAAACAAAAAGGCACTGGGAAGGCTTTACCGATATTGAACTGGGAAAATTTTGATTAGTCATCTCTCTGCTAGAAAATATGATCAATCACTTAGCTGTCACTTAGTCATTTATGCATCTAAGTCGGGGGGCGGTCGGAGAGAACTGGGGAAGGAGAGAGATAGGGAGCCTGGGAGGTGTGCATTCGATGGATAAGGATTGTGCCTTTAATAACCGAGGACTCATACGCCAATCATGGTTGGAGTATGATCTGCCGCACTGAGGATCGACCGCGGGCGTAGGCCAACTGGATAATTGCTCCTTTTAACCACTATTGCTGACACGAGAGTGCTTTGCTCCTTGTCCAAAACTATGACACGCATTTATTTTCCTTAATTTTGATACAATTAACTATGAAACAAAAGTCAGGGTTAAGACTCAAATTACTAAGCATTAGGCCAACCGTTAGTTAATGTTGATTGTATTAATAAGAACAAATTGGTTTATGCAACCTAACCATTGTGAAAACTTGAACATCATGACACAGCCAGGCATACATTTCGTTTTACAAAATTTCTAAGTTTCTTATATATGGGGGGGGTGGGTTTGTTTTGGAATTTTTTATTGCGTCAAACAAGCGCTGTTGGCTTTAGAGTACCAAAAAAAGATTGATATGAAAACTCACCGTTTTATAAGAGTTACATTCTCGCTTAATTACTTTTGGCAATGCTACAGTGCAGTAATTGGTATACTTTTAATTTTCAAGCAGTAAAACGTTTTGTTCGCCAGAATATATACGACCATGTCCATCGATTAAATGTTCCCATGGGGATCATCATAATAATAACAAAAAGAAAAAAAATTAACTTAATGTAAACTCAGCGTTAGCACTGTTGCGGATTGATGAAGAATTCAACGAATTCTCTTATTGCAAGTAATTTCGGTAGGAAACACCGATCAAGCTCTGATCTACGCAGAACTCAATTTTTCAATGAAAGCTTTAGCTTGGCTTTCCTTTAATAAGATGCAATAAAAGGTATTCACCTGAACTTTGTAGAAATAAATGCTAAGGTACAGTTATTTGATTAACGTCTATGTAATTGTGAGGGAGATTTGTTGGCTTATTTTTGCTAACGCGTGACTACAAGTCGTTGCGAATTGAATCTAATTTTATTTTCGTCTAATTACGTTTACACGATTTTTGCATCACCCACTCTTTGTTTTGCATTTTAACCCTTATTCGCCGTGATTCAAAAATGTCCCTTTCTTTTCAAACCAATAAATAAAACAAAGTTAAAGATATTTTGGATGTTTTTATAGCCTGGACTGAACTGCGTAAAGCTTGTTATTGCTTTTCGAATATCCAGAGTACGAAGGAGGAAAAGCTAGAGAAAAAGTTTTGCTCAAAATTAGGAACCATTTTAGTTGACCTGAAATATCATAGCGTATCTGTAGGGTTGATGAAGTAAGTGGAATACTTTGAGTCTATGCTTAAGATTCTTTTATCTATTTACGCATACAGTAAGAGAAGAAATTCTTTTATTAGAATTTTCGAGGAAAAACTTTAAGAAAAGTTGAACACTCACAGACTTGGAATTCGCACATATATTTTTGGGTTACTTGACTTGCGTCCGTCCGAGCTAGATTATCGAAGAAAAAAGAACTGTCCAAGTAGGTAGGAAGTAGGTAGGGTTTTCTTTATAATTGAATTTTGAAATGATCCCAAACACCCCAAAAACAAAGTGACAAGCATCCCTGATTCGCCCTCCGAAATAATCATTGTTTTCATACTTGTTTTGCTTTCAGATATTTTTTTTGTTCTTTTTTGTTGCTTGATCAAAACTTCTGCCATTTATTTATAAAACAATACGTTTTTCTATATATATACACGTTAGTTTTCCTTTTTGAGGCAATTAAAGAAAATCTATTTCCAGCAATTAATTTCCTTTATTTTCTTTACACGGACTAATGTATATGTATTGTGCTCAGATTATATGAACGTTTGTTATCCATCTCAATATAAAAATTGCTTAATTAGCTTTGTTGGAAAAATTTCTCTGCATTTTTCAGTTAATATACATTTTTCGTATCCCATAACAGGTCTGTGCTGATTGCTTATGCAAGTTATTCATTACACACACTAAGTGAATTAGCACTCCGTCACTCCGCAATAAGGCAGCCAGCCACCGGTTATTGGACGAAAAGAGCAGACGTTTTCTTTTATAACACAATATGGCACAATATCTAAAATCTAATTTTGATATTATCGTCTATCTTTTGCGAATGCATGCATGTACGTGTGCTGGTGCGCCCGTGTGGCATGAATGGCATGGGTAGGGTCTGTCTATTATTAGTATATCGGTGTAGATTATTGTTGATTGCTTGATTTACTAATTCACTTAAATATTTCTTACGGCTTTTATTGCAATGCTATACAGTAACGTTTTATGTCTAGTGAAAGGAAATCCAATTATTATTGTTGTACATTATGAATGGAATAAGATATTGAAGAGCATAACGAACACATAATAATATATACATATATATATTTCTTTAAAGCCAAATGTCTGCGTAATTAGTATGAAAGAAATGTCTAATGATTTGATTGTTTGTGAGAAGATGCTGCTGTTAACGCCATTTAATATTTACAGAGCAGAATAAATATCGCTGCTTGTTATCGTTGATGATTATGATGATTTGTGCAATAACTGGATTTATTTTCAATTTCCTATAAATATTTGCAAAAATGTACAAAATCTAGAAGCGTTCGTTTCGCAATTTTACAAAAATTAATAATAAAATTAAGTATCAACTGAATTGCTTTACAAACTTTTTATAACATTTACGTTATTAAAATTTTATAATTAAACACTGCATTGCACTGTGTGTAATAAATAAATTTTAATTGAATTACTGTTTAATTTTGTTATTGCAATTTTGCATTCGTCGCTTAATGTTATGTGAATATGTTTTTAATGTCACAAGCATTAAGGGGAGAGATGCGATATTTGGATACTCAGTGCCGTTGTTACATTTGCCGCAAGGCAAGTTTGTTAATTGTTGTTTGCAGGCACAACACAACTTATGCGCACTTCCAATCAAATCAACTAAATGCTTCCTAGCAAGATTAACCATTTTCTCTGTACCATTGAATATTTAAAATTCATATCAATTTACTTAACATTTTGTGAATGTATTTCCTCAGACATATCGAGATGGGAACCAAAGCCCATAAACCTGCCCAAAACTAAGCAAATAAAAGGGTCTTAAATACCTTATATGGCAGCAATTTACACAGAACTTCGTTAATTGTTTGCAAATTAATCGGCCGGTTGGGATTGTTTTCGTTTGGACTTCTAAGGCGTCCCTAATAAATATGGGGACTATTTTGAGTGGCAGCTATTCATATATCACCAGTGGCTTTGACGTTGATTCTGCTTCGTGATAAAAGTATGGAACTTTGGTTAAAATTTACTTTTTTCTAGGAAAAAGTTTGTGAGGACCAAAGGTTAGTACTCGCTCTGGTCGCACGTTTTAGGTTAAGGGCATCTGATTTGTACTATCGACTCGGTTTAAAACTAACCTACAAAACATAAGATAGGCTTAAAAGGGCCTTTGACACTGTGCTTAGCAAAGTAAGAGTGGAGCAAGAAGAGCCGTGCTGTAGATGTTGAACAGACAACACAGTGGAAGAAATTAATTGGAAACGAAATAAAGGCGGACGTAGTAGATACCGTGTCTTTTTTTCATTGTTCTTTCTCCTTTTTTAATGCTTCTATTTTTAACAAATTTCTGAATACTCTTTCAATTCTTTTTCTTTAACGGCTTTACTTCGCATGGGTTTTGCTATTACTCCACTTCTCTGTATCTCTATTTTTGGGATATCAATATGGGATTCTTTTATCGATCAATGAAAGCTAATCAGGCTTACGGCCTTACAGCAATCCACAATAAGGTTCTTGGGACTTATAAACGTTTAGTTTACTTTCATTATTTCCCATTACTGGCTATAAAGATTTGCCCTCATTTTCCAATTGGAAAGTAAGGACTCCTTCTATCGCATTTCCTATTGTTAAAGGTAAGTCCGTAAGTGTATTTACAAGCTTTTGAATGAATTTTCAATGAATTTTTCTCCTACCATACCAGTCGTACGCATACTGTGGTAACATATCTGTGTGATCAGTTTTCAAATTTATACGTACATGAATGTTATTCAAATACGCATTAACTTTTGTCTAAAGTTATTTGGCATGTCAGCTATGTCAGCAGTGTAAAATTATGTGTATCAAGTGTTTAGTGTTTTTTTTTTTTTTTGTTTTGGTTATGCATACACGAGCCTTTTAAAAGCATAAATGCATATTATACATTATAATGTGTACGTATATATATATATATATATATAGCTTTCAGTCAGTATTTATGCAAATTCAGATTTTGTGTGTGCATTTCTCGGTTGAAATAATAATAATGTTGTTGTTTGTCTGTGCATTTAAATGATAAGCATGACATTTGTTTATACATTCATTTTGTTAAGTGTGTTAAGTGTTTGCATAAGAGCACACACACACACAAAACAAAAAAAAAAAATGCTTATCGAAAGTGATACTGTATATGAAACGTTATATATAACAGTGCCGTATGGATTTGTTGAATATATTTAAAAATTTAGTACTGAGTAATAATGTTATGGGTTCTGCATAAAAGGAGCTTAAAAGTTGACAGGCTTTACAAGTTTGATAAGGATACGAGTTTATTGAATAAAATTCGAATCTGTAGAATTTCATGGTAACGTAACACTCATTCATTGCTGAACATATTATAAGGATAATTTTATGGAAAAGATTCTTAGCAAATTGAGACGTAACTTGAAGTAAAAGCAGTGTAAGTCCTTGCCCGAGTTGTGCTATGTTATATACGTTTGAAATGGTTAAAAGCTAAAGCCTAGCTGTTACTTGACAAGTTGGACACAGTAACTGCTTTAAATGCCTTTCTGGGGAGCTCAATATTCTTTAGTGAATTTGCCTAGGAGTCGTCCAAAGTTAGAGTACATCTGGTCCGGTACTATTACTAAGACTGCGTTTCATTTCTTATTTCATTTTATTATTACTATTGCAAAGCCATAGGTCAATGCACGTATAGCTATGGCACATAGGATATGGAATTATCATACACAAGAGAGGTTCTAACATAAGTGTATGTTTAGTTCGACCGCAGGGTTATTAATATAATTGCCTTGTTCTACAGTATCTCTCTGATAGCAGTAAGAGAAATATGCCTGTTTAGGATTAGAGTCAATTCCCGATCAAGATCGAATAATTTTGTAGAGGTCGATTAGCAATCGAAACTTTAGATAGTCGAGGAAGGAGAATTTTAAGAAAGCGCGAACCAAGTATGAGAATGAGTTTTTTAGAGGAATTTGAATATTATGGACAGACCACGTAATACGGTAGACAATATATTGAACATTATTATACAAATTATATGAAGAGCAAACGCAAAAGACTTCAATGCGTTAGTTAACATGCGACAGGAGAAAAGAATGAGCACTTAATTTGAAGAGGCAAATACATATTCCAATTTCCATAACATACCATGAATTTTGCATTTGCAATGCGTTAAAAACAATTTCATTACATTTTTGCAGGCCATGTTTTTCTATTCATTTACAGTCAGTGTAATTATAGTTTAATTGGTTATGAACCTTTCGAAATACTTTAAAAATACTTTATTTCGAGTACATATGCCAGCAATTTAAACGTAACTTGCTATGGAAGCGTAGCAAGTCCTTACCCTTTATTCGTAACATTATACAAAGTGAAGCGCTGTCTTCAGATAATACAAGCTGCTCCATGTTGTAAGCTAATGTACCCAGAGAATATTTAACATGCTTCAAAAGGCACATACCACGAGATATGGGTTCAGTGACTTTTGCCATGATTTTGCTTTTGGTTACCAAGAAAGAAAGCATTTAAAATCCATTTTAACTCTAGTCTGAAGTGTTACGTTTACATAAACACAATCTGACCCTTGCTAGAAACTAATATTTTAATATTTCCTCTGCGAAGGACACGTTGAGCAAATTCTTATAAAACTTGCCGGAATAAGTATGCGAACAGGTTTACATGTATGTGGCTTATAGTTCTGATTTTTCAAAATTTTTAATCGCACAGGAACTCTGTCATAAAACTTACTCATACTCTTTTCAACCTGATTTACATAATTCAATCAACCAACCATACAAACTTTAAAACGCAATTGTTTTTATTAATTTGCGCAAGTATAGAAGTTGCGCTAAATACGATACGGAAAACGGCTGAAGAAGTAAACATGGTTAGTTAACACTAGATTTACCAAACCAGTCAAAATGACTGGTCGCGCAATTTCAATTCAAAATTCCCTTTCCCTATAACATTTACTTGCCCAAATGATGTTATGACTTTTGTAGCTATAAATATATTTTTTGATATAACCATCTATATATATATTTATATTTTTATATTCAAATAGCTTGTAAATCTAGTGTTAAATCGAATGCAGAACTTCAGGCAAGTGTCCGGAGTATGCAAAGCAAGAGATGAACTAGTATATAGAATATATGATGATGGGTAAGAAAACTACATTGCTTTTAAATAAGACAATGGATATCAGTTATAGGCTTTTCTAGTCAAAAAATTCCAAGTTCGTTTTAAAATTTCTAATAATTTTTAAAGCTTCCATTTCTTAGTATTTAGCTACCTGCCAGTATATAAGTGTTGATAAGGTCCTTTTATTTTTGCGAATACTTCAAAAGAAAACAAAATTAGGGGACTTTGTATCGGAAGCTATTATTAAAAAGAAAATAATGAAAATAATATTCAGTGATTTTAAGGCATTTCAGATATTTTATGAATATAAATAAAGAAATGAATACTTTCATCGATATTAGTACAATTGAATTGATCGCTTCAGTCGTAAAATTGTGGTCATATGAACAAACACAAAACGATTCGAAAACATCTTAAACACATGTTGAAGTATTTATCAAATACTTCTTTAGTACCGATTAGCTAACTAACTATGCATAGACAAACGAGTGAGTGAATTCCGTTTACTTTTCAGGTGCATGTATAACATTTGCTATATATTGTATTTGTTGTTGTTTTATTTCAATAAAATCCGAAATTCAATGGTAAAACAATCACGTAATTCCTGTCAAAGAATTTCTACAACATTAGTTTACATTTATTGGTTTTTATTGTGTAACTAAATCGCATGTGTTCGTTTGAAGGTAAATACACGCTTAAGTAAATAATGTTCAAATGTTACTGCGGAGACAAGGTTAATATAATATAAAAAAAAAAAAAAACAACTGAAACATGACAAGACATGTTTTAGGCTTAATGTCACTAAGCTAAAAGTTTTTGTATATTCCCTCAACTTTTCTCCTTGCCTTTTCTTTTTCCTTTTTTTTGGCCAACAATACACGCAACAAAACGTACACACAGAGCTATATAAAAATCAATATATTGTACTTCAACACGTAAACATTAAATAAATTAACCTTAAATAAACTGAAAGGCCCGAAATCCGGATGAGCTACTTATTATACGCTTACTGTACGTACGTACGTACTGAAGTATGTTATGCTTAGTGATGCGTCATGATGTATTGAATGTGGTTTTAGTGAAAAGGAAATGACAGCCATTACACTCATTTCCACCAATGAAAAATAATACTAATATTACATTCGGTGTTTTAATCCAAAGAAAAACATTATCAGGGCCATTATAAGCTTATGTATTTTCACCATTACCACTTAACTATCCACCCATGTTATTATTGCTGACACCATGTTATAAATGAGCGCGTATGCATGTTACATATATATATATATATATATATATATAACCGCAAGCAAGATGGACCTTCAATAATGACAATAGACACGGTGGTTGACAATGTTGTAGGCCATAAAATATGCGTACTTTGCAGTTTAGTATACAAGTTGTAAAGATGGGCTCTCTTTTGCCGCCAGACACGTATTAATTGTTCTTGAAGTTCATGTCGAAGTGGAAAGAGTTCAATGATTAATATCAAAAAATACAAAACAGTGACGTCACTTTAATGAACTAATTAAAGAGCGGTTGAAACGAATAATATAAATTTGTGTAGAAATATTAAAGAGAGGCACGGTTCAGAATATACCATCTCGGAGCGTTGAGGTCATGCCAATTTTCCGGTCACATTGTTTTGAAATATTGCAATAAAAAATTTCCCCCGAAGTTAAATAAAAGATTAATTCTCCCCTTTTTTTTTTTTTTCTTAAAAATGGCAAATATCTTAAAAAGTTTCTGTCCAGATTGATGGCTGTCGGAAAGCAACGAAATCATGCTCAAAAGCTTAAGGGAAAGGAAAAATTACCCTTAACTCCAATTAGCTTACCGTCTTTACAATTCAACTTTTGAAATTATGCAAGTGTTCGAGATTGAAGAGATAACGTTTGCCAATTGTAAAGCATATAAATCCTTAAAGCTTGAGCTGCAAAAGGCAGTAGGTCTGTCATATAGCGGATAATTATCCATACAATACGATAAGAAGAAGGCTTTGCATTACTTTTGTATTTAAACTCTCTTACACCTTCAGAGGGCCATTTTGCAGATGAATACTTCCCGCGAATCGTAATCTTTGACGAACACGTATTCGATTTTGTATGATTTATCTACACTCCCACAAATCTTCAAAATACAAATCATTTTGCCGAATTTTCATTTCTTGATTATTATTTTGCCTATAAAGAAAGAATGCATGGACGGATGGAATTGCTCGCGGAAAGCGTGCGCTTTATATTCGTTTGAAGATTTATTACGATCTATGGACGTAGGTACAATAAAGCTGCTTGAAAAGTATTAGAAGTGAAAGCAAAGCAAGGACGTCCTCGATTTAAGTATTCAGCTATGAAACTTTAATTGATTCCCAACTAGAAGACAGCCAATAGTATATGACACCCTGAATATATTTCAAGGAAGCAAGTGAGGACAGGGAGTGAAGAAACTCTGTTCACAATGCATTGCAAGGTCTGTTTCACAGTGTAAAAGGTGCAGATAACAATTGAATCTACAAAAGAAGAAAAAAAAAAAAAAAAAACAAGAAGAAAGCAACAGTAACTATACGTTTGCCAGAATATACAAAGCGAGTTTAATCTCGATTTGGTCATAAGAAATTTTCCGACTGTCGTTGCCTTTGAATCATATCTTTACGTTGAATCCTTACCCATTGCCTCTAACCCTGTGCAAAATGATTATTATATTTTATGAAAGAATTTTCTCTGTTTTCTAGATATTATTTTCATACGCCTGGTTTCTCGCCTGCTGCCTTCACATGCTTGACTTGAACGTTTTTACGGTTGAATTTCTCCCTCTGCTGCACTTTAAATTTACACTTAATGAATTTATCCTGATGACAACATTTGACGTTTTCTTTGCCATTCCTGCACAGACGTACGGAACTTGATGACATAATATATATATATATATTTTTTTTTTTGTTTTCGTTTTTAAATTATGTTTGTGTAATTTTTATTGTGTTTTTCTTTCATATAAAAAGTATATAATTTCTGTACATATTTTTTTTTTTTTTTTGCTTCGATTTTTATTTATTCTGCATGTATGCGATAGTCAGTCTTCTTGCTTTTATCCACTGTTATCTGTCATTGTCAAGTACTTAACGTCAAGTGCCTGTGTGTTGTCTGCCTGGTGTTTGCGTATTATTATTATTATTATATATATACAGCTTTTTTTTTTTTTTTTCTCTACAACCGAAGGCTCTTTTCACTTAATACACAAAACTTTACTTCTTTTTTTTTTTTTCTTCCTCCTTGTAATGTGTATATATTTTGTTATAATTCTTGCATTGTCGTTGTTGTTGTTTTTGCACTGTATGTAATGTCCTTCATTGTCATTGCCATATACTTTCAGTGTAAGAGACTGGAGCTAACGTTTCTGTACCATGACCTTTGTTAATGATGCTGTGCTCAGCTTTATTGTATGTCTTCTTTTTTTTTTTTGCAAGCCATCGCTAAAGAATCAAAGTTATATTGAGTTAATTATTTGCTTTGCGTTATAAGACATTAAAAGAAAAGGCGTCTATGTTCTCTTTGAAAGTTCGTTGTTAAGAGCATTTTAGGATTTCAGATAAGAATATTTCACCGATTTTGTTCGGTAAGCTTGTCACGCATAAGATTTCTACAGATTCTAAGCTATCAGACAGTAGCATTCAACCTAACTTATTATTGTTCTTTGATTTAAAATGGGAATGAGATTTCATATTTTTTTATTGTATTTATTTACTCTTAGGGAGTTGCTTCCTTTTTTGCTATTGTCTCCCCTTATTAAGCATAAATTTTTATTTGTTAGGAACACAAAACAAAAAGTAGAAACAAAAAAAAAAAAAAAAAACTCTAGTATTTGTTATGATTTTATTGTTTCTTCCTTTTATGCCATCTTCATGCTTAATGCTCAAGGTTCATATTACAATTTCATTATTAGAATTTAAATCTATTTTATTTAAAGTGAAAACTGGAGAAAAAAAATTATTTGAAATTCTTACAACCTTACAATTCAAACAAAAACATTCGAGCAACTCGACTACTACAATAGATAACTTTTTTATTTTGTTTTTGTTCTTTTCTTTTAATTATTATTTCTGTATATTATCTAAGTTGTAATTAATTTTTGAAAAATACTCTCAAGAATCCATTGTACTGCGACCTTTTATGCATATTCGTATGCCCCCACGTACAGAATAGATTTAACCTACCCGTAAAAAACGAACTCTTGACCTTTTCATTATATTCGCTTTACAAACGCCACACCTACTTAAGTTATGTTTTGAATAGATATTTCAAGTATGTGAATATTGTGAGTAATAAACCACGAAAGGCACAAAGCAAGATACACTTATGTATGTACGATACGAGTGTTTATAACATTAGCTTTTACTGAATTCATACAAATCTCATTTATATAATATGCCCCGTATGTGGTTGGACGAAAAGATTCATATATTAATGAAATAAAATCTGAATTTTTTTAACTCGTCGTACATTACAGTTAAGTAATTAAATTCATTTAAACCCATTTGTATAAGAATAAATCTGTGCGTATGTATGTTAACGTACTTGGATTAGGCATTTGTATGCATTTTACTAACAATATAATAAAGAGAGCACTCTCCGGTTTAAACCTTTTCATTAAATATAAAAGATTTTAATTATGTGATTACACGTTTAGCAACTAAACGTGCTAATGAATTTTGAAGTAAAAGAATAAGAGATAACTTTGCTAACTGCCTTCTGGGGAATCTCAGACATCTACTTGCTGATGTTAAGCAAAAATAAGATTGTAATCAGTTGAGGCCGAATTTTTAGCATTGGTTTTGTAATATGTTGGGAGAAATATATTACAACCAAAAATATCTTAAGGTAGAAGCAAATTATATTTAGATGAGCCTCTTAAAATACTTTTCTATGATTGCAAGATGTATATGTTAAAGAGCACATACTTTGTCTGGTAAAAACTGAAATCAGCATTTCAGTTTAGACACAGGTAAATCCAATATTTCAGACAACACCGAACGCACCGATGGAAATGACTAAATGTAAAATTTCAGACAACATATTAAAGAGTTAGTTTGTGGTCCTTTCATCGAATATAAATTGAAAATTTTAGACAAAATTTTAAGAACTCAATGGTTCTTTAAGCGAAAGCACGCAGGGACACAATGAAATCTATTGTTCTATTTATGTTGATTGAAACCATATATGCTTCGTGCAGCCATTACATATTTACTTTTATTTTAAGCAAAATGGGCCTAAATAGCGTGGTTGATGCTTCAATTAGCAATTATCTGTGTTGTCGGCGGTATGCGTAACCTTTTACGAAAGCTAATACTTCTATCACTTCTAACCTACGTTTCAATTTTCGTGTGCTTAGGGTGCGAAGTATTTGTTGGAGCATATCTCAGCACATTAGCTTGACAAGTAACACTCCAGGGCGTATAAGTAACATTGATATTACTAAAGCGTATAGTTGATATTTTATTTATACACAACTTTAAGTGAGTCACGGCGTATGAGTGCTTGAGTATATTTCACAGTACACTGAAGCAAATTTTAACTTTTTTGTTAGCAAAGGGCATGGTTGTAGGCGAGAAGGTGCCACTTTCCAAATTTATATATACACATCATCTGAAATATGTGTATTTTTGAGTGTTACAAGAACAATCATAAACTTAATACATTTAAGCTCCATTATTGACAGTGATAGTAACTCGTTCCGTGTATAAAATAATTTCTAATTTCCATAGAAATACATTATCCTTTTATTCTAGAGGACAGTAAACGGTACATATTGTGAAATTTGTTTACTTAGCAACCGCTCTTAGTATCATTAATTGCTATCATCCGTTTCAATTAACTTTGTATTTTTTTTTTAGTAGTTCTTCCGTTGGTTTCTCTTACCACTTGCAGAAGAGTCAACTGGAAAAAATAAAATCAAATGATATGATTTTCAAGTTAAAAAGCTTTACGCGTTTCCTCGCTACTCCTATCTCTTCCTCTCCCGTTTTTTTTTTTTTTTTTGTCATTCTGGTAATAAGCGAAACTTATTTTGTGTGTTTATGTTTTTGATTTCCATCTGTTCCATGTACAACCAATATTATAAGCTGCAGGTGCCAAAAGAGCTTTTCATAAAGCATTTGTTTATATGTTTTCATTCGGTCTTAAATGCTTTTCCTTTTACTGACTGTTCTCTATGTTTTCAAGTCCCAAAAAGAAAAGGAAAAGCAAAAAAAAAAAAAACAAAAACAAAATGAAACCAATGCTATTAACTCTAGAGCCTCTTATGGTTTATAATGTTATAATATTGAGGCTTTTTTTTTTTTTACTTCTTTTCTACTTTCGCAACTAAGTAAAGAGATATTACTCTCTAACTAACTCTCTGTCATTCATAATACGGCTGCATGGATGAGTGCGTTTCGTTCTACGTATCTATGCGTGTGTTTGTGTGTGTGTTTGTGTGTGTGTGTGCGAGTAATTTCACTTCCTGTTAATGGTGTTTTGTTAAAGATTATACGAACATATAAACGTGTACATAGACATTTTGCTTTTCTCTATTTAGATATGATTATATTGTACAAAGTTACAATAACAAAAAAAAGAAAAAAAAAAGAAAAGAACTTCAAACACAACAACAACAAGCACTCAATAAACAGTAGCAACAGTAGCAACAGTAGCAAAGCAGCAAAGTCGTGCCTGTAACTGCGTGTAATTGAATTATTCAAGTTAAACTTTTTACTCTCATTTTATTTGCATATTATAACCGAGTATTTATTACAGTTTACTGATGTGTTAAAATATTTTCTTTTCTGTCTTTTTTCGTTGAAAAAAAAAAAAAAAAAAAAAAAATTACATTACATTTGTTTGATAACATTTTTTGTTCGTTATTTTTGTTTTTGTTTTCTATGGAAATGATAAAGACTGTGTGGTAAACGAGGGCGAAAATAAATTACGTTATTATTTAATTTAAATGAAATTAATCAAAACAAAAAAAAGATGTTGTTTTTTTTTTAACAGGACTTAACTCGTATCGTTGGTGTCCAATGAAAAAAGTTTGCGTAAAATTTTATTTATTATGTGCGTTTACCATAAGGTTCACGTTTAAGATCCGTAACGCGTAAGAGCAGATATTGAAAACGTTGTGCATTGTAAATATTTTGAATCAGAGCGAATAGCATAAATGGTTTGAACTACATTTCAATCTGTTTGTGTGTTTAACAATTGATTGCCTAAACTAAGGACTTTTTCTGCAAATTTTTTCTTTTTTGATGCGCTCGTTGGGTTAATTGAATAATCTATAAAACCTGTTTTAGTTTCTTTCGCCATTAAAATGAGGCGGAAAAATTTGATACTTTAATTGAATAGCTTGCGTTTTCCTACATGAAATGATGTGTAATGAAATTTCAGAGGATGACGATTGCACGCACGCTAAGGTTAGGCAGTGTCGGCCGTTAGAAAGACAGATCAAATTTTTATTGATATTTTAAGTGAGTCTGAGAGAAAAATACAGAACGAAGACAGGGAATCTCTATACCCTTTTCCATGTTTTTTTGGACAGACATAACTGCATCCACAAAACATTATAAGTCATACGTATGAATAGGGCAGTACCAATGATAGCATGGGTCGACAATTGTTTTTGAGATCTCTTTTGGGAAGATTTTATATAATTTTCAAGATGTCTTTTTGCAAGGTACGTCACATTCATTGTCGACTTTGATTATTGATAAGATCAACTTGGCTTCAGTAAGCCTTTCGAGGCGTATAGATAAGCTGACTTTCGATATTTAGTCAATTTTGTGTTCGATGTTATGGGATAAAAGAAGAACAAAAGAACAACCATGTGGTAGGGTAACAAAATATATACACTCTAAGACAACAGTGTGTATGTTGTAATGAAAAACTGATAGGTTTGCGATTCGATTTTAAGTGCATTTTTTTGTGGATTTACCAGCCATGGTGATGTTACTTTTTTAAAGCGGCTTAAAGAAAACAATGCTCACTCTTTTATCTATTGCAGTACACTTTTTACACTTATTGCAGTACGTAGATACGGTTGTGGGACGTTAGCGTTAGTTGCGTATGCAAGATATTTAATCCAGTAAAAAACACAAATGTATGATTTGCAATCTTATACAACTACAAGTACAAGATATTCTGTACAATATTAACCAGGCATCCTAGTAGCTGACATTACTATTGCTTATAACGTCGCAGAAAAAAGAGAGAGAGTGAAAAGTATACCTACAAAGTCACAATTAATACTCTAGTAATCAATCAATCAGTTTCTCTTCTATGTAAAGATTTTATCGACATATAAGTTTGGTATTGTCTGAAATTCTTAGTAAATGTCGATATCAAGTTTTCAACAGACAGATTAACAGTTAAGTTATCGAATTGAATTATTCTTGTCACAAGAGCGATTCAACTTGTGCTAGTCCTTGTCTTAATAGTGTATTAAGTTTGTGCAAATGTAGGAAAGACTTTGAACAATCCCGCTCTTTCCTGTACTAAGCTATTCAGAATAATTTTCCATATTCAGTATCTTCAGTAGACTTAAGCTTGTCTGATTGGTCTGTCCCTGTGTGTGTTGTATTTATATTTTCAGTCTCGAGTTTCCAATTTTCGAGGTATTTGCATGAAAATCTGATGCATTGACATATTTTTGCCGAAGAGTTACATGTGACATGTTAGAACAACTCCTCCGATAACGAAAAAAGTGGATGGTTTCTATTACAACAACAACAAAAACAAAAGGCAAATATACTTAAAGGTTTCTTTATTGCTTTCCATAAGATATTGAAAGTGGGTTATTGCCACCCTCCCATTATTTGGTGTAATCTTCGATTTCGTTTCCGTAACTCAATTGTAAGCAATTTGTGCTTTGTTTTTTCCAATTAAAAGTTTTGTTTTAATAACTAATAAAAAGAAAAGCTCTAGGCAATGGGTATATAAACGTGACTGGAAAAAAAAAATTTCTTTTTGTTATATTTGCGTTAGAGAACATTCATTCAAGTTTCAAATGTAATCGATTTTTGTGTTTTTTTTTTTTTTTTTGAAAACAATTTATTTCACATAAAAATAAACTTGGAAATATAATGTCAGTTTAGATTTTTTATTATCCTAAAGCTGTTTAACAATCAAAGACAAGAGTTCCCAAATTCATTTTTGTTATGGTTTGAATAGAAATTTTAACAAAAATTACCTCATTTAAATTTAAGATACGCCATTAATATAATGACTTTGTTTGAATATTGTTTTTTTAGTACGTATCGTTTCAAAATCAACTCTTCAATACAAATCCATTTTGTAAACATCAGCAGTATAACCTTTTGTAATTTGGTTTTGTTTTCAATAAAGAGGGTTAAAAACATAGACAAACACAATATATATTTGTATGGAAAAAATCCTTTTTCCTTTACTTTTCTGTAAGCATATAATAAATACGTAATACAAACACACATACAGACAGACAGACACCCATATATATATATATATATATCTATATATGCAAAGAGTGAGGACAGGTA
Organism: Glossina morsitans morsitans; assembly: GCA_001077435.1. Lineage (NCBI taxonomy): Eukaryota > Metazoa > Arthropoda > Insecta > Diptera > Glossinidae > Glossina > Glossina morsitans. The sequence continues at coordinate 67 of CCAG010014139.1, read as the reverse complement.
GGTAGAGATAACGATGTAAAGGAAGATAATCAACCATTTAATGTGTATTGCGTGCAGAGAAAGAGAA
>CCAG010014138.1:0-41606 GCA_001077435.1 Glossina morsitans morsitans | reverse complement strand
AAAGAAAACGTTTATAAATATTGAGCAAAAATTAGAAACACAGATGTGCACATAAAAGATAAAATGACGACAATACAAAGCAAATTTCTTGTTGCTTATTATTACCAAACAAATGAATATTTTGAAGAAATTTCCTTTTTTTGGCTAAAGGATAGGTCGATTTCTTTGTGGTGTATAAATATTTGATCGAGAACAGTAGAATTCAATAGAGTTAAACGGTTGGTGAAGTAAAGAGTTGTCGTTCGGCGGTTGGCCTTTATTTTGTCTTTGTTAGCTCGTACTGGCCTCTCAGAAGGTGGTGCAAAAGCGCCGAAGTGAAATTTTGCAAGCAAGTTTTGGGACCGGCGTTCTGTGCATTCATCGCCTTCATACGTTTCCAATGATGTTTTTCTTGCTTGAACATCATTTTTCGCTAGTAATAGAAGTCAAATACGGCGAAAATGCTGCTTTCGACTTTCCATACGTCCACCAAACGAAAACTTGTGCTTAAAACAAAATCTTCCCCATACAAGCAATGTGATGTCAGCAATCAAATGTATGAAGACAGTGCGTCTTAAATGTGCACTTGGCAGTGAAAAAACGCAATTACATCCACTGTTGGGAAAAAACGAACTGACTTTCCGAACAACCTGATAAATAACGAAAGTGCTTGATATATATATAAAGTTAATAAGGGAACTGCCAATTTTTGATGAATGTTAAAGGATGTTATTTACGATATCGAATCTTTATTGACCATATAGTATATATACAGCACTCCATGATGTTTTAGAAAAAACAAGTCTTGAAAAGCGACGATTATCCTCGCAGTTATCTTTATTTCCATTAGATAAGTCCCTCCTTCTACAACTGCCATACATAATCATCAGAGTTCCCATAAAGTGTACACATGCATACGTTCCTCCTTCTGTTTACAATCAGTTTTAATAAGTGAGGCTGAAACAACAGGTAACATTTTAAAATGGTCCAAACCTTTCACAGTCGCGCGCCTTATATCAAGAAACTACAACTTGGTGAATATATTGGATAATAAAAATTGATGCACTCATCTGCAAGGGGCATTAAAAGCTTCAGTACTACAATAGGGGTGATGTACATTTAAATATTATCATGATATATGGTTCCTTATGACCAGGTAAGATGGTCATACATTGTAATTTCTCTTGCAGTACTGTGAACTAAAAGGCAACAAAGATTCGCTGCAAAACTGTTACTATGACTTTGATTTAAAGTCTATGGAAATACTGAATTTATTCAGTATCTAAGATGTGCTGCATTTCGAAAAGCCCTAATGCAAAGGAAGGCTATACCAAAACTTAGATCTACATCACTTCTCCGACAATTCAAATATAATTAATTAAATAGACACCGATAAGCACATCAAACACTGCAATCGAATGTAGAGAAGTCTCAATAAAAAAATCTTAAACCTTGTAAGAAATTGTTGACTGAAAAACTATGGAGTGATTATCTGCTGCAGCTACTTCGAATGTGAACGCATTGCTCGATTGAGTGCAAAATAAATTTCAATACATAAAAAAATTTGTGCCAATGATTTAAGAAACCGTTTTTTCGCCATTGGGCGAAGTCACGACGAAGCCTATTATCAGAATTTCTACACTTTTCCACAGCTAAGAGATTATATGAAATAACTTGAAGAGCATTTAGAAAAGACTCAGTAGAATCCTCTATAAAAGGTTGAAAAAAGAGTTTTCCGTTTATTTTTTTTTTTTTTAATGGAAGCAACAATAAAAGAGTGGAAATATTCAAGTAAGCTATCAAGCATTTACTTAAAAATAATAAAAAAAAAAAGTATTTTTGAAAAAGAGTAAAACGTGGCTGTACACCAGACACGTACCTCTAGATTAAGATGGTCGGTCTTTTTTTTTAAATATTGACTGTGGTGTGACTGGGAATTATTTGAATGAAAAATTCAATTTTCGATTTAAAAAAGTGATGTTCTGCTGATAAATATTGTTTGAATATATCGTGCATGTGCCTTTAGGGAATCTTATCGCAAAGAAGAATAAAAATTTTAAGAATTGTTTTGAAAAATCGTATTTCAAGTAAAACATATTTAAAGCTTCGAGTTGTTTCTTCATTACAATGCTTTTCTTATTATTTCTTTCCACTAGTGTGCAATCCCCTCATCTCTCAGCACCTTACCATCTTAAGAATAAGGCACCAGTACATTTTAACATCCAAACGAGATAGTCGTGCTTTCATTTCATTCAATATTAATTCAATCGGAAATCAATGTTGAAAATATCGAACTTGAAAACGATGAAAATAATGCAAAGCAACAAACAGTTAAGAACTATTGTGCAGCATACAAGGAGGAAGAGAAAATTATTTTAGTTTTGGTTTTCTTTTATTGTTTGTTATGTAATTGAGTTTTTTTCTTGTTAAAAGTTTGCCCTCTAATATGCTTGGGTAGTGATGCGGGCAGAATGGAAATTTTGCAAAATACAAATATAAGAAACGAAGTTAAGATGTTCTTGCTCTTGTTCTTGAAAAGAAAATAAAATTTATAAAGTTTTTCTTATAAAAAATTATTGGTAAATATGTTATGATTTAGTTGTCAGACAGAAACAAGAAAAGCTGCGCGATAGAATGCGAACCTGTGTTATCAATCATGCTAGCATAAGTTTAGCTTGATGAACAGCTAGCGAGAATTTTAGATTTGTGGTTCGGCATTCTGCACATCGCATACGATTGCAAGCAGTTTCAGTGAAGTTTTTTTTGCGTAGAATAATCAAAAAATTGCAAAAATTGTTAAAATTGAAATTCAGTCCCACAAAGCATTACAAATTATCGGGAAATTTCTTTGTTTACTTTTGAAGTTTTCTAAATCACGCCGAGAGGAAAAGAAATAATACAAACTCTAGACGTAGTAGCACGTCTTTTGATGATCATACGGAAAGTAATTGAGGACTAAGTGCTTCAGAATAGAAGAGGAGTTGTATTTAGAAAGGTTGCGTTAACTATGGATTTCATAAGGGAGACGAAATAATTTTTCAATAAGGAACAAACTTTTATAAAATGGGATGGTTCTTAATAATATGCAAAGTCCTTCAGACAAGACCACCGTTTTCTTGCCCACTACCGAAAGAAGGGGGTGCACTCATTTCTTGACAACGTTTGCAACAGAAAAAAGCTTCATAGATTCCGGCGGGCATATACATTCTTGATGAACATCAAAAGCCCCATCGATTTAAGTATTTTCGTCCGTCCGCAAGTGTAACGTCTGCTGTGAACGTTCTCCTTATCATAAAAATGGCAATGGCAGGTGCATTCGCAGTTCTTAAACGTTGGTTGGTGCTGAATGTCAGCCGAATGTGACGAAGGACACGACTAAAAGACCGTTCAAACGGAGAATACTTCCGTTCTCAAAAGGAAAAAAAAAATAATTTTTTTTACTTGTTCCTCGGAAGCTGCAGCAGATAAAATTATAATATCTTCCGCGTATAAACCTTAAGCACCTTAGTACTTATCAAAAAATTGGAAAAATCTCTCACTCCCACACAATATTGGTGTGTTTCAAAATTTCATTTTTCGCTAAGCGGGCAAAGTTCAAAAATCCAATGTCGGTTTCGGAATGCATCTAAGCTTTCCCACCATCGCTTTGTCTGCCCATTAGTGTAACATCTCTGCCATGTGAATCTTATTTTACAAAATCTTTATTTGATTTGCTTGCTCTTATAAATAATTGAAGAAACATTTCATTTATTTCAACACTTTCGCAACTCTTATGTTGCTTATGGAGTTTTTCGGGTTTCTTTTATATAAATTTTTTGTTTAATTGAAACACTTGAGTTTTTTTTTAACACCTTTTGGCGTTTATTTCAAGTACTGGAATTTCAAAAGCTTTTGGCAGCATCCGAAAGTTTGAAACGACACCGAACATAATAATATCGAATATCTTAACACTAGAACTACCAACGTTTTGCACATATCTACGTCTACCGAAGGTGAGCATTCTCCCCCTTCTTTGTGACGTACCACAGTCGCAAAGATGAAGATAAGAAGTTGAAATTGAGGATAAACATTCCTTGATGGATTAAGAATACGAGATTAAAAAATGGGCTCGATTTGCCCATGCTCTTGTCTCCAATATATGGAAGAAATTAAAACAAACTCGAAAAAGCACCGAAATTTTGTTGTATTTTTGTCTACAAACTTCGACTACCTTCGCGTTCCAACAACAATTCTGATCAGTTTGCTAACACGTATACAATTAACGATAAAATTTTAATTCTAATCAACTATGTAGGCGAACTTCATAAACATTTGGTTAGCATAATAATTGTTTTCCGGGATTCCGTCAATTGATGGCGAATATATGAAAGAATTGTGACTGTTTTTCGCGACTCTCACCATTTGTTCTCTATTGTGGGCTGGTGTGTTATCAAATCTCAAAAATGTTCTAGTCTTGCGATCAAAGCATGCTTGTGCCGAATTTCCGCTTTCTATCTTCATTTTTGTGAATGTTCTAATTCGATAAAGAAAGGAGATCAACATGACCCCTTTTGGTAGATATAAGTGCATTATCGCGGACATCTCGAAAACTAGACTTGGGAGAAAAATATCGATTATAGACTTAAAGGTCTCTTCATGTAAATAAAAGCCATCGAAAAATGTTAGAACTTTGCATGCCTTATGACCTTTTTTTAGGTCGAAAATTAAAATAGACATACAAAGTGACGTACTCGGTAGGTAGGTCTAGAAGTTTCAATCCATCTCCAAATCAAGATTATGAAAGTGCCAGTTAAGTTTTCAATTTTAGCAACCAACACTGTATGTATTTTTTTTTTAAATTTTTATCAATCTTAAGAAGTTAATTTTGCATTAAATGCATTTTTAACCTTAAATATCACATATCAAATTTACCCAAATCTTGCGCACACATACGAATGCAAAATATTAATATGTCGATAAAAATGAAGACATTTCTGTAAAGTTATGATTAATAGGTCTGAACATGGTATATAAAAAAAGTTACTCGTATAATTTCAAAATCGAAAAATCTCATGCAATCGAATGGGATTTTTTTTTGTTTGCGCATTTTGTAAGAATCGTTTTCACACATATAGTTGTCACATGCTATTTACTCAGAGTTTTGACATAAGGTAAACGTTTAGTTTACCTTTATCAACACAATTTAGATTTAACTCAGATTTACTTCCACTCGATTACTATGCAAATAGTCGCAGAGACAGACGAACAGTATTCTGCTCCATCAAGCAGTTGCAGTTGAAAAAAAACAGTGAGAAAAAAAAATTTAAAAAAAAGAAAATTTAAATCTACATAGAATGAAAAAGAAAAAGAGATTACCTCCAACGTAAGGCCAGAGTTCGTCTGGTGTGCAAGTACGTCTGCATACACTTTGCTCGTTTAAAAAAGTATATCAAAAAAAAAAAAAAACTGTGTTATTAAAGTTTTCAAAAAGCTGGAATTTCGTGCTTTTTGTGTACCGGCGGTTGAAGACTTTTTATATTTCTCTTAGTTTTCGTAGTTGTGCTTATGCACGCTTTAAATACTTTGATATTTTATGATAATTTGACTGTAATTGTATTCAATCGCTATAACACGTGTTACATATAACTTGCTTTACGTATATCGTGAAATTAGATAAACTTCTGTTGGTTTGCTTTGAACGAATCGTAAGTGATATAAATGATGATTTTGTTTGATGGTTGCGTTCTTCCTCTTTAGCAAGAGACAAAAACATATATATCTTCATCCATATGTGTAACAAATTTAATCCAAGTGATTTTAGTGCAATCATTCAATTATACCCAATTCGCTTGAGATCACTTTGAATACAATCTTATCCATATTGGCAGTCTTCATGCCTTCATCATTCTTATAGCCTTGTTGTAGCTTTGTGACCGTTCATTACTCAAAACAGAAAACAATGAGTTTTCTTGTCATAATTTTTATGATCGTATCAAATCTGGTATTCCGGAGTAGTGGTTACAAAGAACCTTTCCAATATCAAATTCTAATATCAACCACCTCAAAGGATATTGGGTTTGACTTGTGGCATCCTTGAATGTTGCTTCGAATGTGATAGTTGTGCGTTAAATGATGTTTGGTATAGTGTATAGTAAGTTTGCATAGGTACCCAGAAGTATCCACAATGATTTTTCTCAAAACTGTGTGCGGGACAGAGCTGAGGCATAATTTTTACAAAACCTCTCATGTGATTCAAATTTAGAGAATTCAATTAAAAAGTTTTTAATATATTTCAGTTACTCATGTTGTAGAGAATTACAAACTAGGCCTTACCATCGTATAAGGGCTTGATTTTGATAAAAGCCTCTATATATAGTGGGGTTCAGAAAAGGACACCTACATGATCCAAATGCGGTAAGCTTAACTTCAAGTTACTATTTTGGGCTAATTTCCAGCATGATATATTTTCATATAAAGATATGCTGATATGAAGGGGTTATATAGAAGGGTGTTCAAAAACTTGCCCCATTCGACCCAAATTTCCATAGGGTTTATTCTTGCGCTATAGTACGTCGGGGTGCTAAATTTCATCAATAAAAAAGCGCAGAGATATGATGCATGGGGAAGTATCAAAAGGACGGACAGACAGACAAGCTTACGTTGATGCAGAAAATGATTCCGAGTCTGTCGGTCTATTTTATGTGATGTACGGTATAATAACTGTGCAACCATTGTGTGTGCAATTGGTGTTGTTTTCTGATTAAATCTGTTGCAATATAGCAATTTGAAAGGCTTTTCAAAAAGTGATTTGTGTGCAATCAAGTTTATTCTTGTAGACAGTGATTCAACAGAATAGTGATTTCAACAAAAGGACAGCGTACGTACAGGGCTGCCTATTTTGAATCGGTTATTCACACCAATCAAGTGTACACAAATTGTATGAATATTTAGCAAAGCCAATAAACCATTTGCTTTAGAAACAAAGACGAAGAGAAAGTCGCAAAAAATTCTTGTATAGTTATGATTTTCATAGATTAAAAGGCAAATGAAAAGGAAGAAAAAACGAATATAAATCAGTGGTTTGTCCAGCAAAATTTCAACAACTTTCAGAGGAATACTTATAAACAACATCGTTTATCATATGCCAAATTTCTTGAAACCGTAGTGTTTACTACCATAAATTTAGATGTATTTGTATTCAGATCTGTTCGTGCAACCACATTGACTTTGCGTTTGTTTTTACGGCGACAGCATGACAGAAATATTAAAAAGCAGGGAAAGCTAATCCACGTATTCAGATTGAACTGTTACTTTGTATTCGACGTAGGAGTTATTTTCTTTGATTTTAGAAAGAAATTAGCCCTAGACCTAGACTTTTTGATTCTTTTCAATTTTTAGTTTGGAAAATATGGTTATAAAGCATTTACTGGTCCAACATTTTGCAGTGGGTTGCAATTATATATGAAAAGACCTTTCATTATTTATAAACAATTTTTCTCTGTTCAGTCTACTTCTTCAGATGGCGACGACGTATGTTTAGTTGTGCCAAACGAAATCATTTTAATACGCTTTTTTTGGGAAATTGTTGTTATTGGTTGACCTAAAATCGTCTATAGGAAAACGCAGTGTGAACGACAACCAGTTCTACAAAGTTAGTATGTTCGATTATTCTAATTTTTTTTCAAGCAATAACCGTTTTTCATACATCGGAAGTTCTGGGCCTATTGACCGGGTGTAACTTGAATGCATTCTCATGACTTTTATAGACTTTTATAAAGAAAATGGGTTAAAACAAAGCGACGATTATAGAGAGGTGAAATTATTTTCAGGGTATATTTACAATAGACATAACAACAAAACTATACAATATATACCACTAAGGACACCAACATTGTCTGTCAGTAGCCAGAACTACGTGCAGAACATCACACATCCGGCTGCTACGAAATATGTACATTGTGTGCAATGAGCTTACGTTGTAAATAAAACGCCGGATATGGTGCTTTTTTAAGTGCCTTTGTAGCAGTAGATGTGCTGCTTTAGAAAAGCTCTCGTCAATTTCATCACCAGTCAAAGTTATATACTCTAGCACAGTTATGAAAAATTGTTTACAATTTTTTCTTCATTTTATCTTGCAACCACTTTCTTATATGCAAATTATGTTTCTTTCATTCTGCTCTTCCGTTGGATATACTCGTGCGTCTCTTTTATTTGCTTTAGATAGTCAATCACGTTATGTGAGGATGCATATCTACGGTTATTTCTATGCCATTGTAAGAAGTGCTTTATAACGTTAAAACTCTTAGCAAGTTGACAACATTTGTTCGTTGCTCTTAAGCTTATTCTTTGCTCTTCTTGTTTAAGTATTTTCACTCTTTTCATTTTATTGTAATTTATGGTAATTTAAATATTAACCTTCCTCTGCACAATAGGATTCAAATCCAATCATAAAAAGGTTAAACTTGATTTCCATGTTTTATGACTTCAAATACTTAAGCAAATTGGTGAATATAAAAGTGATAAAAAATTTTAATTCGGACACTGTCCTTGGACATTGCCGACTACTTGTTCAAATAAACATTTATATGCTTATGGTTATTGCAGATCATTTACTAGGAGCAATAACATCTGTATGTTGTTCAGGTAAATATAACTGAAACACAAGAAAGTAGTTGTAAAGCAGATAGCACTTAGCGTGCCGACCGGCTTCTCTTTCCGGTCTATTGCTTTTATTCATAAAAGTACTTTTTATTGACACGATTATGAATAAGAATCGAAACAAAGCCAATAATAATATGTATATATATATATGTGTTCTAGTACGTGTAAAGAAAGGAAAAATCAAAATGTTGAAAGGTTAGCTTCTAGTAAAGATAATAATAATAAGTTAAGGGAAGATACCGGCACACATAACGACATGGAAACACATACAGAAAGAGCAGATAAAAACAAGGAAAAAAAATAATATCAGACAATGCCGACTATTAAATCCCTTATACCAAGTCTTCATTTATTTTCGTAAGAATTATATCTTTTGCTCAATAAGAGCGTAAGTTTCATGGTACCCCTTATCCCTGGAAGAGGGCTCAAAACGTGGACTGAGGCGTTCCTTCTCGTGCTATTGCTATTCACCTAACTTCGTCATAAAGTACTAAAAATGAAACTTTGTCATATGCAAACTTGTTCTTTATGAGAATCCTTACACGAGATAGGGTCCAAAATATATACCTACTTGGTCGTGGTTTGATAGGGCTAATTTCTATCCTAAATTCTTGTTATGGAATAATTTTCAGCATAAAGTATTGAAAAATATACGTATCTTGGAGCATAAAGGCTCACTTTTCTGCCTACCCTTATACGAGATGGGTTACAAAAAGTAGATGTGCATGATAGTGCAGTTCATTTTTACATCAACCGCCAATGTGCGCCAATTCTCGCTAGAAAATAATAAAACGGAGACCGTTCTCCCATATAAGGACTTGCTTTTTTTAGTGATATTTATAGAGAAAGGCATTCAAAATATTACCCAACGATGTTTGTAGAGAAATTTCGAAAATTGCTTTTTTTCGTATGACGAGTGTTTCAAATTAGAGCTTTATGTGAAGAGTTGTCGTAAAAATAGTCTGATCCAATTCATTTTCCATTGAGTATGTCTCTGGGCCAAAGAACGTCAGTGTATCAAATTTCTTCAAAATTACGACTTGAAGATTAAACACAAACATGCAGGCATAGACGGACCGACAAGCTTTAATTCAATCTTAAGTCTCCTGGGTGTTACATACACCTGAACAAAATTGATAAAAACCAAGTACCACAGGTGATGTAGGGTACAAAAAGAACTTTGTGAATACACTCCAAAGTTGCAAGAAAATGAGATACAAACGCATAATCCCATCATTATACCTCGAAAATACTACTTTCCCTCTTTTCTTTGTAACTATTTTCTTAGTGTGTCAGGGACTAAAACTCATTAATGACTGTACATAAAACTCAAATCTCTTACTAATCTGTAAGACCAGTGAGAATAAGCAGAGTCATAGGACGTAAATAACTTAACAACCACATACTTGTGTTTAAGTTCAATATTAAAATAAGAATCTGCCTGTCGGAAGTGTAAGAGTAAGTAGTCATATGTATGCATATAAAAAGTGTTATTGTATTTGTTAAAAATGAGTGGTCAAATATGTGAGAAGAAGACACTCTTCCCATCAATATTCCACAAAATTAATTATGTCGAAGAGCTAATGTTCGAAATATTCGCATGATATCTAGAAAGTTACCGGAAGAAGTTAACTGGTCTTTTAAGGCCATTTGCAAAACATTTTGGCTAATACTTTGCATATGAAATGCATCCGCACCCTACTGATTCTGAAGGAACCCAGTTTTTCTCAATCGTTTGTTCGTCATCTAACCATTTAGGGCTAGATGTTGCTTTGACTTGAAGTTCCAAACATTGTTTGTCACTGAAAGAGAATTTATTACAACTCAGCAAGATGGGCGTCACATTTTATATGATAGTGAAAAACGGATATATATATATATATTGTTTTTTTATAGCAAACTCCCTTACGGAGGAAAAACAAAAGTTTTTATTTTTCCTTTTCTTGGGGATAATTAAATGTTAGCAGCATTCTTGCAAACTTTAATGAAATATTTAATAATAGAAAAATTTCCATTTATTTCAGTCTTCTTAAAACTACGCGCATATGAATGGATTCGTTACCCGACTATAGTTTATTTCAAGGATCGAAAAACCGTGGCTCGTCAACCACGTATGGTTGTATCACCTTCTCATTGTGGCTCTGCCGCAAAACACCACTAATGGCAATCAATATCAGGGCTAATGTTTATCACACTATAACGCATGACCTTAAATTAACGGATAGCGTTCGCTATGTGGATATTTAATTTAAGTTTAACCTTTTCAAAGCTCCTCCCGTTGACATTGAATACTTTGAAACTCAATTGTTGATTTTAAAGACAAAGAACGGTGGTGTTCAAATTTTGAAAGTCTTTATGGCGATATGGAAATGTTAGAGAAGAACAAACAAACCAAGCCACAAAAAAATGAGAATGGAACAAACAAAGCTCATAATGTAAGCCTTCTTAGAAAAGCTACTGTTCACAGTACTCGTTATTTTAACGGATATCAGTAAATGCTCTCATTATTAAGCATGATATTAAGTTTCATTCAGTTAAAGACTCAAAAATTCAGCTATGGTTTTTGAGTTAATTACCAGACCACCACCATCTGTATAGTTGAAGCTTGCTAACTATAGCTCTTTATAGAAATCACAAACGTTGTATTTCTAATATTTAGCTTTATTGGCCAATTAGTTTGTCGAACACCAATTACTTAAAAGCAGATGTTGGCGGATCGTGGCTAGGGAGCCTCATGCAGTTGTTTGCAAAGCGTTCACATTTGAATCGGGTAACGACATCCTGAATTGCGGACGTTATCGCAGGGAGGAAGCTCTCTTTGATGCTTTCTTTCCTTTTTCCTTTTCCGTTTGAGAATTTGCCTTTTCTCTGTAGACAATTTTCCGACCCCTCAGTTATATACGCGCTTCCATTTTTATTGCATACAAAAATTCAAAGTTTGGTTTTTAAAGAAGTGTGATTTTGATTAAAGGGATAATTCTTCACAAGCAATTTTCCGTGAAAACATTCGTCTTTCGACTTAATATCAATCTCCTTCGCTGTTGGCTACGTACTGTTTTACTCAACTTTTGTCTCCTTTCTTTCGTCTTTCTGCCATCCTAATTTTCCGTTCAGACACTGATGCTGAATATTTGTCTGATTATATCCATTCCACATATACATTAACACGATGTGCTATGATGCCACGATTCAATTTTTTTTTTTTTCTTTTTTTTTTTGAAAAAAGTTATAAATAAAAATTTGTTCGCGTACTTGCAAGTCAACGCGTATGGTTTTCGCATGGTTTAACGTAGTAGTCCATCCCATTTATCCAAACTGACATCGTCATGCTATTGACGTGCACGAAAATTCGGTTGTTACGTGCTTCGTCAATATATTAAAAATGCGATAACATGCACCTTCAACGTACATATAACACCGTCATCACAGCTACGGAGAAGACGTGAAAAACCCTACGATTATCAAAGCTCTTAATTGGTCCTCATATTGATTGTGCCGTTACGGTTGTGAAGCGAATAATTTGAAGATTTTCTTCATGTAGCGACATGCATTAGATTGCATTACAATCTTATCATCGAACTATTGTTTATTGATTGGTTTGTGGCTTGATCAAATTCCTTTCTAAATTGGATTCTTTCACTTTCTTGCCTCCGGGTACTGTTCCCAGGTATGCCTAAAACTACAAAGTAAAACAAGAAATCGAAGAAAATTTTAGTTTTCTTTCTCAAGGATATAAATATATTTATCTTTCTTTTTTCTTCTTCTTTGTATTGTTGTTGTTGTTATTTTAAACATTTCATGGCAGTCATTAATTTTATTGACTTATCAAGTTGGACTTAAGTTTGACAGCATTAAGAAAAGCAACATATAGTTAGTTCTGTCTTTTGTTTTTTTTGTTTTGCTTCTCGGTAGATGGTTGAGTTTAGGCGCTAAAAAGAGGAACAAAGGAAAATGTCTGTTCACTTTGTTACCTTCACTTATAATTTCTTTTCATACGATTGTAGGATTTACCATTGGATAAATGATTTCTTGTTGATTTCTTTTTTTCTTTTTGTTTTTGTGTTGCGGTTGACTTTGTCAGGGCAATATTTCCCATGAGGTTGCCCTTCCTTATTAGAAAAAGTATTCTTCTTTACTCTTCTACATTTGTAGCATTGTTCTTCCCATTTAGTCTCTTATATTTATTATATTTACTTTGCAAACTTCAAGTATTGGAAATTGTATTGATTTAATAAAGCAATCGCTGATTTACTGACGCTCATGCATGCGCCTTGTTATGCTATCATAGTCTAAATAATATTGTAGGTGATTTCAGCATTTGATCCAGCATTTTGTGTGTGTGTTGTACTCGTTGACTTGGCATTTGTCTCTTAAATGCCATAGGCATAATATAAAAAATTCTTATTTGGCTCAATGAACGCGCAAGCAAGCGTATCACTACTGCTTAGAAAATATTTATGCAGGCTCTCATGCATTTGTACACAGAAATAGCTACAAACAATACTATAAAGATACAGAGACTAACTTTGGATAGAACAAAATGCTTTTATTATTGTTTGTTGTTTGAACGAGAAAACAAAAACGAAAAGAAATTTAATAACAATTTCATGCATGCAGAAGAAGAATTAGGAGATGAAGTAGAAACTCTATCCTTGTCATATAAGCCAACTACGAAGCACTTTTGTGCTTGTATTATAGCCACAGGATGACGAGTGTGTACGCACATGGAAAAGAGTAAACTTGTAATGCCAGAGTATTTATGTGTAAAACTAAACTAGAAAATCAAAATTAAATTATAGTTTAAAAGTCCATTACTCTCAGGGACACGTGCACATGACAATAAAGACAATATTTTTAAATAGCTTTTATTTTATGTAATGAAAGAAGAAAAATACTCAACAATTTTTCTATTAAATGGTTTTTCTACAAAATGCTTGTCACCCCTAAGTGCATTAAGAAGAGCAAACAAATGAGGTTTTGGTTTTTTGAATTAGAAATAACAACTGAATGATATAAGACAGTGATGTGTTCATTTTAGTTTGTTAGCATAACGATTTAAACATGGTTTTAAGTAAATGACTATTTCAGTAGTTTGTTGAACTTTGGCAACGAATTTTTGGTCACTTTTCGTCATAAGTTTGGATTTATTTCACTTACAAAGTAAGTGTTGATTCTTAGGTCGTGGAATGTTTGCGATTTATTGAATACCGTTTCTTTTACTGTGCTTCAGAGAGAATAGCCTAATAGGGTGATATAGTCCGATGGCCAGTTTATATGAAAATCATATGTTTCTTATGATTACGTCGCAAAATATGTGGCAGGTTGCACTACCTTCTCCTAGCATTTCAAAATCGACTAACCTACACCGGCAAAAATCAGTAACCATGTTTCTGCGAAGTCCTCCAGGTGACTGTAACTGAATGCTTGCAAACAATTACACATTTAGCTGAGAAATCTAGTCAAACTGTTAAAAATGTTAACGTTCTTTAGTCAAAAAGCGACAATTTTGTATACTTACGAAGCCATTTAACCTAAAATTAACTTAATCTCGAATAAACGAATTTTAATCCAAACAGATTCATAATTTTATGTTAAACTTTATATATTGCCACCAGTTTGTCCGTTCCAGTCACATAGTTATTTAAAAGATTTCTGCAATTATGTACTTGCGTATATGTATACGTATGTAATAAGAATAGCTGTAAGAAGTACTACAGAAAAGAAAGATTGCCGGTTAAGCCTCTGAGAAGGAAAGTCTGAAGTTCTCTCATCCCTAGGTTAAGTTCTTCTTACGCATCTCTGATTTCTCGAACTATTTATTTACTTATTTATTCTTTCCGAGTTACGTTTACGCATTAAACATCATATGACGATTAAAGGCTGACAACTATGTCATTATATCGAGAAAAGAACATTGATCATACGAGGTAACAGAAAAGTGTACCTAATTATATTAAAATATCTCAAAATTTCCAGTTTGGAGATTATATGCGACAAAAGAAGGCGGACAGATGGACAGACAAGCTGAAATCGATTCAAAAAGTGATGCTGTATCGATCGGTATAATAAAAGGCGGGTCTATCTCGAATCTGTCTGTTTGTGCACAAACGTAATACATCCTTATACCGTCAAATGGCGTAGAGGTTAACAACTAAATATATATACAAATCATAATTGTAATTAAATATATATGCGAGCTATTGGAGCATTTTTGATCTGCAGACGATTAATATAAAGGTTTATTTGCGTAGTCCTGACATCGGGATGACGCAAATCAGTTTAGTCATTGTATCATTAGCTACGCTAACTGAAGATGAGACAAAAAGGGGAAAGTGTTGCATTTCTATATTATCTTCTTTCCAGAACATATCTGTCTTATCTGAAATCTGTCTTATTTGAAATGTTTATACCGTCATTGTCATCCGCATTGAAAGATATTGGTAAGTTCCCTTGAATTTTCACTGAACTATTAAAAATTCTATCATAACCAAGCACATTTCGGAAATGAACCAAAATATTCCAGTGTACAGAGGTCTATGAAATACCAACTCTATAGCATTCACGTCAAATATCTCACTCACTGTCACTGTTACTCAGAGGGTTTTTAAGCAAATCTGTGAATACATAAGGAAGGAATATAAGGTAGGAACGGGGAATGGAAACATCTACAGACTAATATTACTTACTTCGACAGTTAGAATGATTTAAAAAACATACGGTTATATTAAATTTAATGAAAAATAATTGCATTCAAAATTTGAGTGCTATAGCATTCACGCCATTTTGCATCATTTTGCAATGAATGAATGTCCGCGAACGTGTTAACTTATGAAATTTACATCCATTTACCGTGGACATAATCTGAAATGTTAAAAGCTAATGTGCATGTAAATGCTTTTGTAGTGCATTTGCATGCAATATTTCAATTTACGATTGAACGTAAATACGTGTAGCTTATTATGTGCAAATATTAAGTGAAAAATTAAGAGGTTTTAAATATAAATATGTCCTCGGAGCTTTTCCGGTACACATATACACAATATATTATATAAATAAAATAAAACAAATAATCCTTCAAGGGATTACACAATTGCAACCGCTACCGCAATATAAATATAAAAATTTAAAAGCTCCTGCATACATACGTCCGTATGAACATGCAAAACGTTGATGTAAATGTGTATAAATATTATTGAATTTCTAGACGCGTGCTGTGTAAGGCACGCGATGCGAACAGTAGTGTTGACAGAGGTCAAATTGCTACATGAAATGCTAGTGATTACAAGTTTGTTTTACATTGTACGAAAGAAGTGATGATTTTGTCACGCGATATAGACTGAAATAACTACTATGACAACTATGTAAATCTTATGATTTTAAGGGTTTGTACATTTACACAGGATTCATATTAAATTTTTTTAAGTATTATAATTACTATGATAATAAGATTGATTGACTTAAGCGCAATCACAATCGATCAATTTTTGTTCCTTCAAGCGATTTGCTAGAGTCTTCCCTAGTTAAAATATTACCAAATGCTCATCAAAGTGTGATGATAACCGCCAAAGTTATTCAGATTTTTAAGGTTTCTTCCTTTGTTTATTAGCAATAATTGATAATGTCGCTTTCATCAACCAATAGTGATCGTTTAAGAACCCAAATTAGTTCTAAAAGTAATATTTGCTACTGCCCGTCATTGGTGTCTAAATACGTAAACTATCCGTTCACCGAACTCGGCCAGTCTTAAAAATATACTGGCGTAGTACGAAAACCATTATATTAATAAAAATAATGTTCGATTTTCTCTTCAAAGTCAAAGGAGTGGTGGATAGGCCTTGGAATATATGACTGTGATAATTAACACAGATTTAAACACATTAAGTTTTCTCAAGTGTATGCATGAATTCCATGGATATTCCATTGCTAACATTTCAATATTATAGGTGTTGTTTAATAAACTTTTTCTCTTCTAGACCAGGCCATCTGTGGCCATCTTTTATGCTCAGACGATAAGTAAGCAAATATAGGTGGGTAATAAGATAAAGCAAGTCTTAAGTTAAGCGCAATTAGATAAACAAATAAAGCCCTAGAAAATTCTTTACAATACACACAGACGTGTCCATTTAAATCTTTATTCATTTGTGATTGTGTATTAAGTTTCTACCGATCTATGCAACAATCCAGAACGAGATGGACCCACATTGCATTTCATCTCCATTTCCATCATATTTTAGGTCATTTATTGACTGAGCAAAATGTTTTTAAATCGATTTATGCCTCTCATCTGTCTGTTTAATGTGCGCCCATGTAGTCTTCTATTGCACTGTTTGACTACGGCTAGGGTCAGACCATTCGTATGTAAGATTTTTCAAAAAGTCATTCTTATACGCAAAGTGAGTAAATGACCGGCCACTTTTCTCTTTGCTAAGTTACAGTTTACCTCGAAATAAAGAAGAAATATAAATAAACTAAGTATTAAACTTAAAAAATATTGGGAAGCATAAACGAACTAAGCCTTTAATTACGATCCCAAAACCAACAAGTAAGTTGTTCGTACTAGTTGTCACGCACACTTACAGTACACATACTGGAAGAATGCAATTTACAGAGACATTGCGCGACTGCAGATTTTTGATAGGTCTTAAAGTCCACTAAAACCCATCAGGAAAACCTACTTATTATGTTTAAGATTTATCATCCAAATGCTCACTCTGAAAAACATACATAGGACACTGAAGTAATTATAGGTATGGTCCCGCTCCACTCGTAAATTTTTTAATATTTTTTCTTATTAATTTTGTGTCTCGTGTATATGGGGAGAATATACTTGGGGGAACTTTGGTGGTGATAAAGCCTGGACATAGTAGTGAAATTAGATTTTTCTGGCGGATTTTAGGGTCCTCTGTTAAATTCGTTAAAAGTTTTTATAACACATTTTGTATATTGTAACTTTTCGCCACTGTCTGGTAAATAGTAGCAAGAAATTATGTTTCAATTTTTTTTAACATCCAGTATGATTTCGTTTTTTAATTATATTCAATTGTCATTTACCGTAACAGAGGCGCGAAGCGAGTGTGAAGATAGCGCATCTGGGCTAACTTGACGCCAGTATTAAATGATTAGCTTAGTCCGATTCTAAGGTATTAGTTTGTTCTTAATCTAAAAAATCTAATAATTACTTAGGCATTTTCGTATTGAGTGTTGATCGTAGCAGAAAAAAAGGAAAACAATTAAAACGGGGAAAAAACATTTAATTGCGTGTCTATTACGTTTATGCATGAAATCGGGAGTTAATTAATAAATTGTGTTGTCACATGACAAAGCAATAAATTTACAATGCTACCATTGTTTGCGCTGTATGAAATAATGTCTGTTGTGGTTTACCGCTTTTTTATTTCCGATTATTTTTAGGTGTTGGGGCAAAGTGAGCAGAGAGTGTTTAATAGGCATATATTATAGACTGAACTTAATTTGTGCTTAAAATTGAAAAATGTTATGATAACAAACACAAATTTAATCGCAATCATTTAATGAAGTAATTTGCCCGTTCTAACTTTTTATTTACTATTATTACGTATGCATATTAATGTTATAATTATGAAGAGTCGTTAGATTGCTTTTTCGAACTTCTCAAAGTGGATTGATATTTTTGAAAACGAGGAGTATTGCTGATGGGCACTCCTTACTCAGGAAAGAAGTAGAAAGGTGTACATGCTTCGTATTGTATCTTACACATTTCTCAACTACATATAAAACAATTATGATAATATATAAAATGAAACAGTTTCTTGTTAGTTGGAAGCGTGTGAATAGATCCATCACAATAGTTTTTACCCCAAACGCATTAATTTGTTAAATATTTCCGTTTTCTCTTGAGGCGTTGTGAGAAAAACCCTTCAATCTTAATTAATACAGGCGCCACCCTCTAGGATTTGCTAGACAATGGTGGGTAAAGCGACTCCCAATCGTACACTAATAGGTGTAATACACGACTAACACAAGAGCTACCGGGCTTTTGCATACTTATGCCTGCTTCTACCACAAGGCATCATTTCGATCTCCTGTATTTTTCGAAAAATGAAGTAGGAAGCTGAAATTTGGCGCAATTCCATTATCGATTATGCATCTAATGTTTAAAAGTGATTGAGATGTACCTACATATATAAAACCCGCAAAGGAAGAACTAAAACAACTTTGTCAAAAAGCTAACCCCTTTGGGGTGATCTAGATACATGTCATCGGCATCTCGAAAACTAGATCAAGTCAGAAAAAAATGGTTGTAGATATTTAAAGGGCTTTTCATATAAATAAAACTCATAAAACAGTGTTGGTACATTACATACTGACAAGCATTACAACCGTTTGTTTAAAGATCGAAAATTAAAAAGGGTCGAAGGGACGCGCTCGTTAGTTCTGCAAGAATTAAACACAGCAAAACACACAAGGCTCCCTATCGATTCTTCTTGCATTTACCAGCATTCATCTCTAGCTTAGGCTAAAAAACGAAAGCATGAAGAAAACGTTTAGTAAAATAAATAATAATACACTTAGTAAAGCGTGCACTTTAAATTCTATTATAATAGCCGTTGTTGGAAATTTTGATGGAGTAAAGCGTCTTTTATGAATTTCCCATTTAAGCCATTTATGCAAATTGACGATTTTTGCATAACATAGCATAGGCAACTAGAACTTGGAATTAATTAACTATGAAACATATATTCGTAATTTCATTGTGAAAGCTTTAAGGCGTTATTTTCCACTTTGCATAACTTGGCAATTTTACTTTAGTTGCCCTTAAAATACTTTTAGTTGCCCTTTATTATGAATTTTATTTTAAGTCGTTTTCGGGCTAATATCTCAAATCACGGAAGTGCACCAAACTTATGAAATATTTAGGTGCCAATTTGTCGTTAGGCACCTACCTGCTCTTCTTGGCGGGTTTTTTTTTCAAGTTCTACTTCTTTAACATTTATGGATCACAACTTTCAATATTTTTCCATACTAAGGTTCACAGAAGTCGTCGCAACTATTTTCAAAACTGACCATATCTATGGTCATGAACTATGAAATGTCAATAGAATAAGTTTTGATACTCCACCCCTTTTGAAGTGATCTTGTGCTTTGCAAGAACAGACGGCAAATAGAGAGAGAATGCTAAGTTGACTCGGAATTGTATTCCTTAGATTGATGCCTACTTCTGAGTCTTACAAATGGAAGGTAAATATTTAGTACATTCCCAAAATTATCACTTCTCCGTTTTGCTTGTTGTCAAAATTAGTAAATGTTAAACTCAAGCTTTATTTATTCATTAAGAGAACAGTCGAAATTAGGAGATATAATCTTTAATATATAAAAGATTAATAGCAAAGGTAATTGCTTTTTGCACATAAAGCATTGTTACACTTATGACGTCATTTACCGCCGTTTAAGCATGCTGAGCGATAACAAGTGAGCAGAGATAACTAAATAACATAACGTCTCAACATTACTGGTAATAAAATCTCGCTGACTTAGGGGGTTTCTGTTACCAATAATAGCAGTAAAGCTGTTAATTAGCAGCCGTTTAACTGCTTACTCATCGCTTCATCGTGCGCAAGAATTTCGTTAAACAATTATACTGTACCAACAGATTGCAAAGAATATGGGTTTTCATACTCATCATGGAAGGACATGGGGTATAATCATTTCATCAAAGCGTTTGCAACGCCCAGAAAGTAGCTTCAAAATCCTCACAAAGTATGTATGCATTCTTTATCAGCATAAAATTCTGAGCGCACCTAAGCATGCCCTCTGTCAATCTGTCCGTCTGCCCAAATGTGCAGTACCTGTGGTATACATTCTCCCGTTCACAAAAATGAAGGTATCGCCTACAAATTTGCGGAAGAGTTTGGGAATGACCCAAACACATTGCTTTCCGTGTTTTTTTTCTCGCTGCTACACAATATCCAATACCACATATATCATAAACACTCTTACTTTTATTCTGAAAGCAGAAAACATCGGCCGCGTCCATCCGATATTATAGAGTGTGAAAATGTACTTCTTTTCTTTTATTTCCGTCTCTTTTAGGATAACGATGATGGGTACAAAAGACACTGTCACGCGGTACGGTACGCGAATATAATTCAGCTGCTTGTTGTGTTTCGGAATGAATTGTAATATATTTACTACCTATTTTACATATATATATATATAACGTAGCGCATATTTACTTAAAAGCGCAACATTCCTAATGCTTTGGCATTGTAAATGCTTGGTGTAGCGTGACGTGATATCAAGAAATCATTGCCCAAATTTCTGCCCACACAAATTAGCAGAAAGAAGTAGCAAGCAAGTGGCAAGGCTACTGATAAATGGCTTTCCGGTTGCTGTCGGAAATAGATATACCAAAGCACTCTAAGGTATTACTACCCCTTGGCTTGGAAAGTTTCTTTGTGTACTTTGTTATTTATTTGTCTCTACTACTACTTGTTATATTATTTTTGAAAATTTCTTACTCACTCTTATCATTTAGTTCTGCCTGGTATTATCCCGTATTTTGAAAATACTCTCAAGCCCTCTCGCTATTTAGTTCTCTTTATTGTAGTCCTGTATCTGTTAAATCAAATTAATGCCTAGCGTTCTATTTCGTCCTTTCGCAAAAATGACATTAAAAGATAATTGCAATCACTTTCATTGCTTCATTCATTCAAGCATTGATTTAAAAACGTGGAAGTTTTATATGCTGGTTTTATTCTTTTAACAATTCTAAGTGCCTTCGCCGGCAAATTATTGCGAAATTGATCAATAAAAATCTGTCTAAATGTATTTTCATGCCGGTTGTGAGTTGTTTCCGTTTTGCGACCTTCAAAAAGAAACGGGCGGCTCTAATTAAAAATCTTCGTCCCTGGATATGAGAGACTTGAATAAGAGTCGCACCCAGAGAGAAGTAATTCTCTACTTTTAGTTTATTAGCTTAAAAAATGTTCCCTTTAATTTTAAAGAAAGTGTTTTCAAGTGTACGTTCATATATATTTAAAAATCTTTATCTACAAAAACTTTTCATTACAACACTAATCACTTAAGACCGAGTATTCAGGATGAGCACAACTCACTTGTAATAATAATGATGACGTTAAGATTCAGTTGAAATCTCCGCATAAACAAGAAAGCCAAGGCATTATAAATGGCGGAATTGCAATCAAGTGAATTGAATGGCCTTGCGAATAGTTTGAAAATGCGCTTTAGAGGCAAGTAATGATTAGATTAGATTGTGTATATGCAAGTAGAGCTAATGGAATTGAGAAATATCGTTATGTATTCTCTTCTTAACAAGGAAAATAGAAAAAGAAAAATTATTGAAATGAATTTAATTTCCATTGAAAGTCATTTTAGAAATGATTTTTCCTTAACCATACTTTTTTTCCCAAGTATTCTTGTGAGTAAAAGAGAGCAAAAAGTACGAAAGCCTTTTTGATTAGCTTTCCTATACTTTCTCAATAAATTACTTAAGAAATCATTTTAATGCTATAGATAATGAGATAATGCAAATGGCGAGCAGATTAGATTTTTTTTTTCTATGTTCCGCAGGTATTTAGTAGATTTGCCAACACAGCAGTTTGCATTAATGACGTGGGCTGAATTAGCGTAAGATGATAAGTCCATATATCATTGTCTGTCTATTGGTTTATTCTTTTGGTTCGATTTAGGTACGGCTGTCCACCTAAGGGTCTGTCTATCTCATTATTAAAATTGCAATTAGAAGCGTAGCCCTTTGTCTAGTAAAGCGGACTTGATCTAATATATTTTTCAATATTCTCGTCAGATTTAATCCGAAAATCAGCTAAATCGATTAACTGTTTACCCCACACAGCTGTCGCAAAACTGAAATATAAATATAAATGAATGAAACTGTGAACTGTAGCTATAGCCTAAATTATGAAAATTTTTCGATCTAGAGTTTCGACGAATAAATTCTTCCGCCCCTTACATACCAGGATATGTGACAGCTGCGTATCCGGGATACAGATTCAGGCATTGCTTGGGAGGATTATGCAACTTTTAGTTTGACACGTCGAATCGTTTCTTATTGACTTATTTACCAAATGTATTAAAAGAAACGAAAAACGGTAGCTTTGTTTGCTGACATTATTTTACGCCGCGCGTTTAGTAGCAGCGATAGAAAACGATTTTCATAGGTTGGAGAAAGCGTTTTAACCAATTTTCATTACAATACGATATTACATAAGATTTTGCACACATCTAGTAGACACACCCGCAGCCGATATAGATCTGAGCTAAAGTGATGCAAATATACAATAGCTAAGCACCCACGAAATAGTGTTCATATTTAATTTAATTTAGAAGTCCGACGTAGCTATAGGGAATAAAAGTTAATTTGGACGCGACGTAGGCAAGGCATACGTGTTAAGGAGAGTTGTGTATTCAGCTTAGATTATAGATGCCCTTTGGATTTTTACAAAGGAATCTAAATGGGTTGAAAAACTCATAATTTTATTTGTATTGGCTGAGCTTCATGAAAATAAAGTTTCCAGACGATTGGTTAGGAACATAGAAGTTAAACTCCCCTAATAAAGCCCGGGAGTTAATTGTGCAATTTACTAACCTAACTAAGGAGGAGATATTTCGCCATCATTCTTACTTAATAAGACTGATTTTTACGTTACGTTAAGAGTCTCAAGAAATTTCCTTCCACTTAGGTTGTCTCAATGTAGAACTAACTTTGACCTCTTTCCTTTCCAAATGCAATGTATAAAATTTAAGGACAAATGTTATTTGTTTGCAATGCACGATTTCAGTGATTATGTGAAATCGCTCTTGCTTAACCTACACGGTTAAGTCTGTTTCTCTATACAAAGGATACTCACGATATCAATCATTTGCTATTTCCTACTTAATCGTTCATCGTATTATAAACGGCCCTTATTATGGAAGCGCTGCCAATGAGCTATGTATTATGGATTAGACCTAACGATTTTCATCCTAGCTTTCCAAGGAGAAAGTGCTTTTTAAGTGATTCTGTTGAATCAACATAACGTGCAGAGGAAGAAGACCACTTGACCGAGGTCTCATCAAGCCTATGTACAATGCTGGGTTCGTTCAGCAGTCGAGACCACAGTTTATTAAAACTAGGCATTGATATAACCCACCACTTGTGGCATATAATAAATGAGAGAATACTCGATTGCTAGGTATAATTTTGAGAAACGCGTTGAAAAGCTACGAAAAGATTTACCAGCACAAGTAACACAACATATGCCGTTGTTTCCCCACATATCCTATTTTCCATCAATCTTTCCTTACTATGAGTATTCAAAAAATTCAATTTGGTTTTAGATAAAACTGATTAAATTTTAGATGCGAAAAATCAATCAGTTCTTCTCTGCGCCTTCACGTTTGATTTTGAAGACTCCACTCTACTTCCTCTCTACCAGGAAAAAAAAAAAACTTCATGCATAATAAAATTCAATTTAACGTTCATTTTCTCATGCAAATCAAATATCCTTCGTTTCATATACTAATAGAAAAAGAAAAAAAACCCCCAGTCACGAACTGTGCAATTTTCACATATGACAACACCGATGAAACGGTATTAAATTCTTCAAAGAAAGCGCAGAGACAGTGGTAAGCGATGGTGTGAGCTGATGCTGAAAGCAAAAGAAGAGAGAACGTTATGATATAAATTTTTGAAATTAAAAAGAAAATTATATATATATAAATTACTATAAAGGCGTCAAACGTACGCGCTCATGTGCATGTGCGAGCACTTGCAAAACGGCTTTTAAAACATTTAAAATTTTTACATAAAATTTTCGCCTAAATCAGTCTAAGCTCGTTAAGCAAGTTTGCTTGTCTTAAGGCGCATTTGCATATTAAAGTTTAAATTTGGTTTGATATGGAGGGGGGTTTGTTAGTGGGCTGAGTTTCTCAAAGTATCGTCGATTTGTTGGTTACTTATGTTTTTGCCAAAATTCCCACATAATACCACAACGCTTTTTAAGTTATTGACAAAATACATTTTGCTTTATGTAAATTTTTATTTTATTGTCTACGGAGAATTAGTTATTTTATAACTATGGTTGACTGACTGATTCAATATATTTTGTGATGAACAAGTTTTCGTAGAATAAACTTCGAGTATTCCAGCGTCGTGGCTGGGTATAGATTTAAGACTACAGATTATAGGGCAGACAATACTGAAGCTAATCACAAAAACTGTAGCTATTGGGCTCCGAGCTATTGACTTCATGAAACCATTAGCATCCGCACAAATGGTGATTGTTCAGGTTAATTCTATTCTTAAACGAACGTTTCTATCGGACCTACTTACAACTAAATCTCCTGGCACTTAACTATAAACATGTATATATAAATATATAAAAGTGTATATATGTATATATAAAAGAGTATATATAAATATGTATATAAATACATATACACACACCGTGGAGGCAGCACTAAGTGAAACGAGCGTTTAGGGTTATTTCTGTTATTTTATTGGCACTGTAATGATGTTGAAGGTCAATGGTAAGCATTACGAGTTTTTCAAAAGCTAGCAGTGTGTACTTTAATCTAATTTACTTTAATTTATTTAATAAATATTTAGGTTCCAAGTGAAAATGTTGGGGATGTGCGATTTTTTTGCTCTCAAGTGTACGTTAGTTCAACATCCTGCTTTGGATGCCTACCATTCCAACAAAGAGTCAAAAGAGAAATGAATCTAACATGTACTGCCCGTCTACCAAAGAATTTTAATGCTAATAGAGTGAAAGAAGCAATAAGAACTTTGTAAGGTTTCCTGTTTTTTATTGTTTGAAAGAACATTGTCAAGCGAAGAAAAGTGTGATGGGAAGACGAAAAGATGTCTGTATTCTCACACAAATATAGGCAACGTTGACGCTGCTTGTGAATATTTACATCAATGACAAGAGCACATGTCAGTGTCATTGATAAGATTTTGCACGACATAAATTTAAATTGTATTGAGTGAAAAGAAATTGTCGGAAGCCAACGGAATTGAGAACAGTTGCGGAATGAATTGTTAACTCTTGTTTTGTTTTTCTCGCAATGGGTTTGTCACGTTCGTCTTCTTGTTCACCGAAGAAATAACAAAGAGGAAAATAGAATAGCCTAAGGAGAAAGTAATTAGTTTTCAACGACACTGTGATCTATTTAGGAACTAAGACCAATGCTCACCATATATACTTTGAACCAATTATGAAACTATGAACAAACGCACTTATTACGACGGTTGTCTGCTACGCATATTTCTCTGTATTTTGTTTAGTTTTGTATGCAGGTTATGTTCAGGTTGCAGAAAGACAATTTTTGTAGTAAAAATAGTGCGCTTTCGAAAGATTGATTAGGAAGCAGTATCATCTTGCGTTGTCTATTACATTTGCATTTATGCTTAGAAAATGAAAATGTAAAATAAATAAATTGTTTGTTCAACACTCTCCAGAAAAACTACCATTTTAACCTTTCTGCAACTAACAACAAAAAATGAAAAATTGGACATAGGGAAAAAGACTAGAAAATTGCAAGGCACTGAAGGAATTTTTTGTGAAAAAAAGATTTTTACAAAAATGGAATTGATTTGAAACTCTATTTCTTGTTGCTAATTGGCGCTTGACAAGTGGCCATGGAAATTTAAAATGATATATAATAGGTATTTAAAAGATGTTTATCGTATGTTGAACCAAATGAAAATCAAAGCGGTACGCCAAGCTCCAGAGTTATGTTATCAAGGCCCATATAATTGTTTTAATGATTTGAAAAACTTCTATTAGCAGTGCAGGTTGAGTTATATAGAGCACTCGAATTACTTGTGGTGAAGATGTACGATTATATTCGTGAAATCGACGTTTTGGATCATTCACAATTTACTCACTTTATTGAAAATGATCACGAAATGCTTATTCTTAAACACATGCCTTTTAAACGGATGATTCACTGAGGGTATTTCTATAAAGCATCTATGTTTGAAGACCGGTAACCAGATGTTCGGACATGAAACTAAGACGGGCAAATGGACAGAACCTTAATTACGATCTTTAGTCATTTGAATATCGATAGTTATTCGTAACAATCTCTCGGGTTTTTTTACGTCCTAATTAAAATGTAAGTCGAAAGTTATGCCGCGAGCTAAGCTCCGCTGAGAAAATGCTGAAACTTCTTACTAGTTGACAATTTTTAACACCACAGTACTTTTTATTTGGTAGGTCTTAGGTATTTTATTGCAACATGTAACAAGTCAATGGCTTCTAGGCATTAATTCTAAAGGATTTGCGGGTTGTTTGCTGTTCAACAAGTCCTTACGGCAGACGTGATTACAATTTTTTAGGAATCTTCGTTACGAACATCTTAACAACAAATTGCGTGGGATTTTCAAGAAATGGTGTATGCAGTACGATTCGATTACATTGGAAAATCCTATTCCTATAGTATCAAGGCAGTATCTCGTAGCTCTATGCAATCCTATAAGGCACTCCGCTGAATTGTAGTCAGTTTATATTTCAGAAGCCTTGAGCACGCATTGCACCGTGCGAAGAGCGTTACTATTTACAACAAATTCTGAGGAAAGTATTGCTAGACGGCCACTTTTGACGAAAAGTGAACAAGATGCAATGTCGGAAGCACAATCACCTATGAAGCAAGTCCAGGAAATCATTATTATCGATGATAAAATCGGATCTCCATTGCGTCTTTCATGGAATACACAGCTCAAACAAGCGTGGCGATCATAGAATGTAATACGGGAAAGAAGATACAATAAAGGATATTACGTTGGTATAAGGGCACTAGCTCTCCCATTTTTAGAAGCTATCCAGAAAATACTAAGAGCATTGGACAGAAATCTACTCTTGTCGGCTATATTCACGAAATGTTGCTGTTTAAGTCCAAAATTGTTCCTTGTCACCACCAAACCAGATGAGCCACATCATGACATACGACATTTTATTATCGCATTAATTTCTTGAGACTCGTAGAAATGCTAATCTCTATGACATTTTTTATGGATTTACACTTAAAATTTACCCGTAAACACTGAGTTAGAAAACACCTAACACCGCAATCATCGCGAGATAAAAGTGACTGTTTAAAAATAAATGCTTTTAGTTTTATAAAAATAAGTTCACGAACAATACCTAAATATCACCTGAAATGCATGTATAAAGTACTTAAACTCGATTATTGCACCTGGCGGTGAATATCGTTCTCATTAATCTGCAAAAGATGCTCTTATGTTTCTACAGATATGCTGTGACATTTATTTACCAGAAGCCAAGAAAGAAAACGAACCACATTTCATTGTCTTTGAATCGGAATAACGAACAATTCTGGGAGCACAGTCAAGCAAAACTGAACTTTAATGAATATTTTAGATGTTGGTTGAATTCAAACGCAGTGAATCGAGTGTGTAAGGAAGTGTGTGAATTTGTGTTGAGATTTATACAAATTTTCAATTAGAAGTGAACTGTGTTTACATTTGGCCTAAGCCGAAGTAGCATTTCTCTAACATTTCTCTAACAACGAAATCAATTTAATTTCATTGTGTTTTTAATAAACGGCGAAAAGTTTTTTAATACAATCAACCGGTCGTACAAAGCGAAATTTTTCATTTAGTGACTTTCTTATTAAGTTATTATGAAGAATAATAACAAGCAAAAGATAAAGACAATAATATAAAATAAAGAAAAACAATTTGACAAAGTGAACAATAATACAATTTGCTGAAGTAGCACAACTGTTTAGATTGCTGTCAGTGCGGGCAAATTTGCAAGAACAATAAGTAAATGTCAACACATTCTTTCAACTTGAAAAATACTGTTATGGAGAACAATTCTTACAAAACTTACTAAATCAAGCTTCTTCTTATTCACTACGCAATAAAAGACACAACAGGACGGAGTTTACGAAAGTACTTGTGTAATACAAATTTCAATTTATTCCTCTCTGTTTAGACCATTCGTAGCATTTCATGTGTCAGAATGTTCGTATACTAAATTTGTTCATACGTTTGTCACATTTGGAAATGCCTATCGGATGGCTTTTCAGTTCTTGGCATAGAAAGCTACTAATTGTCATACATATTCTTAGTTGATCAGCGCAAACCAAACTTGAACCAGTCGTGATCAGCCCATAATCACTTCCATAATAAGCGATTGAATTTCGTAAAAATTTTTTTCATTTTCATTGGTTTTATTTTGCTTTCAGAAACTTCCACTGTGGGCGCAAATTATAGTCTGTAAGAAATGCTGCTCTAAAGTCTGCTTTAAATGCCATCTAGAAGCCTGGCATAAAGATGATCCCTTTCAGTCATTTAAAAAGTCCACGTTTAATGAAGTACTCTTAAGTTGTAATGTATTAACTCTCCATAGGATTCGAAGAAGAAGAAGAAAATATTCTTTTAGTTCGCCTTTCAATCCAAATAGCGATCTGCGACGGAGACCAGTTTTTAACACTGCATCACTCGAGTACCTAAAGTTGATTTATTAAGAAAATGATTATTAAATGTCGACTTGGTTCGCTATAAAATTCTTGAGAAAACAGCATAATACGCGTTATATGTACCCGTCAACAATGGAAATTATTGAAGTAAGACAATAGCATATAACTTAATAATCAAAGTACGCAACCGAAGGAATATCTTCTGCAATTAGAATTTTGTTTTAATAAAGGTTTCCATGAACTATAAATATTAACAAAGAATTCAATTTCATAATAATTTAATGTTCCATTTCAACTGAAAATAAGTTGCATTGCGATTGACGAATGGTTGCTGCACACATAGCAACCACTAAAAACATTCATTGTCAGAACAAAATAGCTCGCGTAAGTAAGTAGTGAATAATTAATTCATTCTCCTAATTTGTAAACTAAGTCGTGATCTATGTACAGTTCAGTCTACTCTAATTAATAATTAATTATTATGAAAAATATTCAAAAATTATTAAAACTAATTACTTATTATATGATTGTTCCATGTAACCATTTTCTTTCCTTTTGTTGGTGACCAAAGTACATGAATTATTGATGCCTCTCTGTCAGTATCTCTGTTCCTTTTCGAAACTTACAAAAACGCAAAACTAGAGTTTACTTAACTTCGTCGATTTCCGCGCGTCCAGTTTAGAAAGATTGTTGCGGAGGAATTCGCAAACGCAGCCACAGCCCAGAAGAAGGAAAAGAGCTTAAGCCAGCAGAAACCGCATTTTATACTCCGGTCAATAATTTACGGGAATAAACGGGAATAATTTATATATGTATATATATATTTTTTTTTGGAGAAGTCGGTTTTATTCTTCAAGGCAGGATTTCTCAAATGTGATGCAATAAAAGCAATACTTCCAAGGATTTCAATGACTTTTTTATAAAACGATTTTTCAAGACTCGCTTCAATACGCTTCAGATACTGCAATGATTTCATCGTTTTTCATTGGAATATTCTTTGGAGACTGGTTTTAAGACTGGTTTTAAGGAGCATTTTTCATATATTCTTTTCTTTTGACTTTTCGGAATGTTTTTTGGTAATTTTCTCCTTTAATCGGGCCAAACGCGCCACATAATATATGCTATTCATCGTTCTTCTATTTTAAAGGCAATCGATGAGTGGAATATCATGACTTTTTGATTGCTTTGCACGGATTTCAACAGACCCTTTCCTTTAAAGCGATTGTCGATTCGACTCGAACATGTAGAAGTGGATAAATGTTCCATTCTGGTAGAACAGTTCCAAACAGAACGCTTTAATGTCGTCCTTCTACTGTGAATAGAAGGCATCTTATGATTTCGCTTTTCCATCGAATGAAAATTGCACAATATGTCTAACCGTCTCCTTTGAAACATTGACCGCGTACAGCATCATGGGGTCGTTTATAATCAGCAAACTACAAATCGATGTCCCCAAGGGAGAGTATTTTCTGTAGCACTTTTCACGTCAACGTTAAGTTTCAACGATACTTTTCCTCGTCAAAAATCAACGCACGAAACCCGTATTTCGCCAGAGTTTCGAGTACAGTAAGACCAGTGTCAATAAAATCATGGTAACCCGTAAATAAATGGAAGTCACATCAAATTGTAGCAGATTTTGGTTGACATATGGTACTTGTTAGCAATAATGTGAAATTTTTCTTTTGCCAGAGATAATGCCTATATATCAGTTTCGGAAATTGCTAACCGAAGTGTTAGGATTTACATTTGTTATGGAACTTATGTCATGCATTAAATAAATTATTTGGAATTTTCTATAGAGTGAAAACGAGAGTGAGTTCTAAACCACGGAGCCAAATTTCTGCAGGAAAAATGTCATGTTGGCCAACCCATGCTGCCTGGAATACTTAACTCCACTTTATGAAAGTTATTAACAAAATAATAAATTTTATAAAAATTTGTAGTAAATTACTTGAAAACTTTTTATAAATTAAATGCGGTTACTGGTTGTATGGTTGATTGTACACATAATCTTACTCGAGGCTTTTAGCGTTAGGGGTTCTCTATCCCTTCTCACAGTTGTCGTTTTGCTTATATGTCTTGCTATGGTGATAGTTTGCAGTATTCCGTTTTAATTCATTGAATGCACACTCTTACGTAATACTAAGAACTGGACATTCTTCTTTGTTTTTAGCACTTTCGACATAAAATGTTAAACATTTTTTTATTTCCCAACATCCAACATTTACTCTTTACCCTCAATTTTCCTGCAACACTATTAAATATTTATTTTGTCCCCACATAATGAACTTACTTTATACCGTAGTCTATTTTTGCGCCACTCTTTAAATGGCACGCACACTAACAGTGCCACTCATTTGCAAGATCCAAAGGCACACATTGAAGATTTCGTGTAAAAGATAAATATTCAGTCAGAATAAATTTATTTAAAAGTTTATCCTACTTTCCAAATTATGCTTTGCTTCATAGAGGTGTCTGCTGACCATAAATAAATATTATTACGAATGCATTTTGATAACTTATACATAGGTAACGCTGATATCAGATAAAATTTTTTCGTTGTATTTATTCCAGAAAAATCCGTACGCACCTCAAACGGCTTTCACTTAGCGTCTGATGTATGGGTTTGGCGCTTCCTGCGCTAAGAACCTAAGCAAATTTGTATAGTACTTCGTGACAGTTGCTACTTGCCGCGTCTGTTGGCTTGTAACCTGTTCGTACCCTAAACACAATGCTGTCTACGATGCAAGATATAAAAGAAATATATAAATAAAATTGAAGAGCGAGACGATAAAGAAAAAGATGGAGTAATTAATCCTTTTTTCTACTCACGCGTTGTATGTATAGGGTAATCTATTTGGATGTCAATGTAGCAAGTGGAACAACTTTCATTAATCAAGCTAAAAGAAAACTTACAATTAACGCCAAACATAGATCGACTCATAAAAAAAGGAGAAAATTGAAATGAAATTCCAATTTATGCTGACACTGATGATAATTTCGCAGTCCTCGAAAGGTATTAGAGTGGTTCATTGTCGAATGTTTGGTTGAAAGTCGAAAACTATGTCGTTTCGACAGCGAATATTGTTGATAGTCAACAGTCATTCCACTGTAAATTTCATATTTGAGCTGTTTGCTGCCGTTAAGTAGTTCTTCTCAAGATCAATGCATAAATTGTGATTGTGGCCGACCAAAGCAGCGATCACCTCAGAGATGAGAGTTTCCTTTCTTTTTGTGTACCGGTTGTAACTAACCAACCGAAACTAAAAAAATAACTTTTACTTACATTATAGTCGCAAGTAATGACAGCACGACCTTTAGCTTTTTGGTTGATTTTAAGGGGTAACGTACTCTTATGTTTTTTATCTTTTATTGACTTAAGTCTTTCCTAAAGGAGACTGAAGAAAAACGATATTAAAAAAAAAGCCGGTAAATCGGTGCAAAATTTTTCTAAAATCTAAAATCTCATACATCCGTATGAGGCGTGTTGGAGGCCTTTCTGATAGGTTTAGCACCGTCCCTTAAATACGTCAAAAAATTTTTTAACGCACTTTATATATTATAAACTTTTCGCCAGCTGCTCTACAACAACACTGTACGTTAAATACAAATAATGCATTTTTTTCAAATTTTTTATAAAATCAAGAGCGATTTTTGTTGTTTTTTATTTACGATCCTACCTTTTATTTTTAGTTTTTATTATAGATTTTCTCATCATTTTGTTATCCTTTCAATATCGTCCTAGTATTAATTACCTTATCAGAGACACAAGACATGTGTCAAGATAACCCAACTTTTGCTTGGGCTTATCTGACCCACAAACTTGACGTCGGGGAAATTTGGATCAAGCATTTCTTGATAGATTTGTAACCGAAGATTAAAAAAGGGATACGATTTACCCACACAAACGAGTAAAACACAGATTTTAAACTTGAAACTTTAAGCGCGGCAGCTGCAGCTGGAATATTCACTACTGAGTAGTGAATAGTAGAATGTTTTTGAAAATACGACATATATAGATTCTAGACTCGATTTTAGAATGATTTAAAGAACACAATGTCACGTCGATATCTTAAGTATATCAACTGCTATCTGCAGTGTTATCTACTACGTTCCTTCCGCTATCATTCTATTTATTGCTCACGCGTTGGTTATTTCTAAGGTATTGTCTGTTGATTGGTGCTGAATAAATAAATAAACACACAAACAAATGGAAAAAACTCTACAATGCCTACTACGATATTCGTAAATGCTTGGCAAACGTTTGTCGAAACTTTGCTAAACCGATATAAATAAATGCAACGCATTATAATTTATTGATATTTAAGAGCACAAAGAACAGCGGGGCCTTTACGGTTATATGCAATTGAAATTAATGCTTTAATCGCGTATATACGTAAACGACACAGCGTAGAATTACCGGCACATACTCATATTGCTTTCATAATGTCACAGAGAATCTAATTAATTACATATACACACATGTGGAAGCTAGCCTTGCGTACTGAGCGTTGCGAATATGTCCGTGCCGATGTATGTACATGTATTTGCGTATTATGCTAATAACAAGGGCATACATGTATGCCTGAATGCATATATGCATCGTTATGGCAACAGTTTGAGCAGCCGCTGCGAACATTGGTGTCGTTTAATTTCCCGAGACACAGTTAAACTAAAATTTTAAACATTGCATTTGCGTGTACACTGTACAACCGGAATAGCAACAACAGCACATACCTAAGCTCGTAACCATGATTCCTACATATGAGAAACAATCTTATAACAGCTTTTGTTTCCGTGTTGTGCTGCGTGATTCTGCATTTGCTGCACTTTCTTTGCGACAAATACAAACTAACAAGAGCAACATTAGAAATTTCGTTGAACGAAAGTTTGTTCATCGGTTGTTATGTGCATCCCTCCCTTCAACTAGCACAACGACAATGAGAGAAAGTAATTCATAGTCTCATTCAGATTGCTGTTTACAATATGCGATAGAATCTCGTCTTTCGAACTGTGTAGGTAAGTAATTTGTTGTAGTTTGTAATCATTGAGTTTGCTATGGTGGAATAGAGTCTTCAACGTATCCTCGTTATTACCGAATAACTATTCATTCAGAATGTAAGTAGACGCATTTTGTACCAGTCCACCAATATTACGAAGCCGCTCTAGCGAATATTTAATTGCTTTTCTGGAAATCTTTCCAGTTGTTCCGTATGTACGTGCGTTTTCAGTCTTTAAGCGAAAGCTATTGAAATCCCCTGAAATCTTAATTCTTCTCTTAATACTTCTTTTTTCGTTTAGTGCGCGTTGAATGTACGACAATATAAGAAATAAGACAATAAGAAATTAAAACGTCTTCTAGTTAGTAAAGGAGTCAACCGTTTATGCATATAATAAGATGATTGGACTACTCATAAACAAAAAGGAAAATATTATAAGGTAAGTTCTGCTGGGTATTAGGTAACTGCATTTTCTCTTGTTTATATAGATTAGTGGAACATGAAGGGGCAGTCGAAGAAATGCGCGGACTAACAATCAGAGCGAGTTTCTTGTTTCAAACTTAAATAAATATAACAAGAGAGAAAATTATATTCTGAAAGACTAAACATAGCAAGTAAGAAAGTCATAGGTGAGTGGGGCTGAAACTCGCATACCAACTATCGTTGAAGCCCTTACCACCCCATGCTTTTATTTATGGTTAAACAAAAAGTGAAAGGGATTAAAAAATTTCTCTTCTAACTTTTAGTTCACTAAAATAAAAGTTTATATAATCGAGTTTTTTTCTATAATTTATTTTACGTATTATACTTAAGCTACAGTGGAAGGAACAGTGTATGTTGTGCAGTTTTTTAATAGAAAAAATGGAAAAAAATTGGGGGATATCCGATAACAATGTCCAAGAAATTTGGTTTTCCCTAAATTGCTAAACTTTCATTCATAATATGTGAGTAATGAGGAAAAAACCAGAAATTTTTGCTTAGAAAAATGGATTTGCGTTCAGTTTACGCTTTATCGCAAGTGTAAACTCTGGCGAATTTGATCCATTTTCAACGCCAGTCTGCATGCGAACACTTCCAATGTTTCTACCAAATTTGAAGTCGATATCTTAATTTTTGCGAGCAGGATAGTATCAATAAACATATGGACAGACGAACAAGTACGGCTTAATCGATTCAGTATTTCATGCTAATCAAGATTATGTAGGCTTTATGGAGTCTCTGAAGCGTCCTTTTGGCTTTTGATGGTGAGCTTAACAATACTTAGCTAAGAAGAAAGTATTTATATAAAACTTAGACCGAAAAAGTATAAGAAGAAAGCAAAATGAAAATTATTTGGTAACTACCAATGGAACGTAGTTTAGAGCATGACACGTCCAATAAAAAAAAATGTGAATAGAGAGAAAAAATTATACGAATACTTTGTGATGATGTCAATATTTTATTTATAAAAGTGTACTGGTTTACTGCGTTATTCAGTTCGAATGAACCGGCGTGGACATTAGAATTCTTTTAAAGCTTAAGTTATAGATTTTTTCAAAATTATTATGACATTATGCACTTTAGTTAATACTTTCACACGTTCGGCCTTGTAATTATTAATAAATAATTATTGATTGCATGAAAGACGTTACTTATTAGCTGTTATATAAGAAATAATTTCGAAATTCTTTGCAGTTTTCCTACTTACTCCAATCAATGAATATTTCGCAAAAAGGAAAAAAATTTTAAAATCCAACAAAAAAGGTGAAAATGCCATGTTTGGATCGGTTTCGAAAATTTATTGGTGCTGCAAGTCTCATAGCCCGTTTCTGTGCTTGTGATATGTTCGACGAAACTTATACTATGTTTAATCCACTCTTTATGGTCTTGCTAGGGTTTTTAGCGATATACACTGTATGCTTCGTATACACGATATACGATGGCTTTGTAACCAACCAAGATTGGACGATCATTTTGCAGTGCCTTACCATAGGAGCAATGGCTCTCCAGGTTATAGAAAGGTTGTGATTATGGATTTATATATATATATATATATGGTTTTTTCTTTTCAGGCTATATCTAAATACGCATGTTATTATATCCATCGCACAACTCTAAGAAAAGTGGTTAAGTATTTGGATGAAATATATGGTGAATATCAGGATAGAGGCGCACGATACGAATACGCCTTGAAAAAAAGTTTACAAAAGATAATGAAATGTTCGAAGATTACCGGCATAATATATTTCACGTCGTTAGCCGGTTTAATCGTTTCACCATTTATTTATATGCTAATAACAGGCAAACGGGAGCTCACCTTAATCGCATTGATACCGGGAATTGACCCAAAGGAAACTGTTGGTTATTTCATTCACACTGGTTTTCACTCTGCTATTATATCATTTGCTGGTGTGGGCTTCTTTGCTTCTGAGATCGTCATGTTTTCAATTTTTCTCCATGTACTTTTGCATCGGGATATACTGATGGAAAAATTCCACGACTTGAATGAGGCCACCGCGAAACCAGATGTACCTGCTGCGAGGACTAGGGACTTATTAAATGATATAATTGCTTGGCATCAGAAATACAATTTGTAAGTAACGACCGCATGTTGTAGACGCACTTACGCCGGTGGTTATGAAAATGGTCGAAGTCAAGTATTTCCTTGCAGATTCGTGAAATACATTGAAGAGCTTTTTTCTGGCGTTATATTTGTACACGTCACTACAAGTTGTGCATCCATCTGCTCTACTCTATTTTGCATAGTGCTTAAGGTGTGGCCGTTTGCGCCCGTTTTGCTACTTTTGAATACTTCAATGTACGCGTATTGTGGATTTGGTCAACTATTAGCAACAACGGTTAGAAAAAGATTTGATGAATTAATTGATTTTCTGGAAATTTTTTAAAACATATTTCCTAGAACGATGACGTCACCAGAATGATTTATGAGGTTTGCATCTGGTACAGACTGGAAGTGAAGGAACAGAAAATGATTCTTCTCATGCTGCGTAAATCGCAATATGCCGTCGAACTAACTGTTGGTAAAATAATGCCTTTGAACTTCAACACCGCCTTGCAACTAAGCAAAGGCATTTACACCTATTTGATGGTCTTGATAAATTTTCTAGAATAAAAAAAGATAAAGCGAACAATTCTAACGAAAGTCTTCACGGAACTTCAAAATTGAGTAAATCGAGGTTACACTCATGCAGATATTCTTTTTGATATCGATCTGTTCAGGTGCTGACCGTTCGAGAGCGGTCGGAAAATTTAAGACATAACATTGAAATTTGGTTTATGTGTAGAGATTAAGTTTCAAAATCAAGTTGGAAATGGCATGACAAATATGATGAAATTTTAACCTGCTCTTATCAATTGAACACAATTCACAAAAGAGATCGCGGTAATGTCCGCAATTGATGCCTAAGAAATCCATACAACATTCATATATGTATACGTTCGCTTTTGGGGGTGAGTCGTTAAAATTGACGCTTCTTGCGGAATTGTTTTCTTATAATTAGTTATCTATAGTTAATTTTTATTAAGACATGATGTGCTTTAATAAAAATTTTTGAATTCTTATTATTCTTATCATGTAGAACTTGTTTCGATGTTCAATTGCAAAACTTGCAGGCTTTTAAATAATTAGGCAATAAATTACGTTTCATAAGTTGAAAGCTAATCGTAGGATTCTCGTAATTGGTCAATTTAGTTGTTACAATGTTGTGGGCGAATTTCATTTATAGATAAATAGAGAGGTAAACATCAGAAGGTTGTATGTAAAAATTGACTGTTTTCTACGTTTCTCGTAAAAATCACTTTTTTCATAAGTTTGACTGTCTAGCATATGAGATATTTTTGGGTTTTGGTGGCTTTTAAAACGAAAAAAATAGTCCAAAGCTGATAGCTGAGCGAGACCGACCTTCAAATATCTTGGACTTTTTCACCTCGAAAAATTCTTCATCGATTTTCGTCATAAAATTCGAAAAATTGTTGCCATGAAAGCGATTACCTTTCATGATAACCCATTAGATGGGAGCGTCTAACGTGAACCGACGTTGCTCACAAAGTTATTTTTTTCTCTGCAGGTTGTTGTGAGAAACAAACGGGCAGATTCTTAATCGATTGGCATAAAAAAAGATGGACATACACTGGGCATCACGTACAAAGTCACAGAAGACATGCTCGTATTTACAAGATAGATAAGTGTGTCTTTAGGTGGGTGACTACTTTTAAGCTCCTGAATTACAGATATAGTTTCACTCAACCTTGCACAAATATTGAACATCCATAAAATGTAACAGTAAACTATCAATTATGTTATTTGGTTACATTACTTTTACCTGTAATAGTACTTGGGGTTCATTATTATTACTATTATTATTTGTAATTGATTCAGAAATTCAACTTCGGTTCGCGGTTTGCATACTCTACCTTTCCTTATGAAAATTAATTTAATTTGCAGTGTGGAGAGTGCAAAAGAAGACTGGCGTGAAGTTAGCCCACTGTACGTAGCACATATTTTTGTTTTTGCTAGAAGATAGGCTATCTTCTCATTTGGTTCGCGCCTCTGCTAAGGTAATTGATATTTGAACGATATTGAAAGAACAACAAAATGATGAGAAAAACTAAACTAAAAACTAAAAATAAAGGGTACCATCATGAATAAAGAAAAAAAATCATTCTTGATGTTATAAAAAATGTAAAAAAAATTCATTATCACTATTTACATATAGCGCATGTTAACATTGGCGAAAATTTACAATAAACAAACCATGCGCAATTGTTTTATATGTTTTAAATGACGTTCAAACCTATTAGAATTTTATTGGTATGCGTAGACTCTATCACCGTCAAAATCGTCCCAAATATGCCCCCTTTCTGTATACATAAACCACTAAATTAATTATAAAAACTGTGAACGAATTTGTTCAAGCGCACTTCTTTGATATGTTTTAAACGACATTTAAACTTATCAGACAAAACTAATTTCACCCTATCATCGCCAAAATCGCCCCATATATGCCCCCTTCCCATATACATAAGACGTTCTTGTGTTTAGATAAAGCTTATATTTTGGTCATTGTTACGCATATTTGTTGCAATATCAAAATTTTTTTTTGTTAGTCTATGCTGCTGTCGAAGGCTTATTTGAAGTTAATAGACTCCATTCTAATTGACTTGCAACAATACGATAATTGTAGGCTTCCGCTCTGCAGCTATGTTGGGGAAATATGATATAATCCAATAATTCGCAACCTTTCGTCAACGAATACATTTTAGCGAGGCACACATTCTATAGCGTTAGCAAACCCGCGTACAAATCTACTATTGTAAACATGTGTCCATAATATGTAATCTTAGACGCACATGTTGAGCAAAAATGTTATGTATATAGGACGGAACATTTCAATAGCAACATTTTCGCAACATTTTGCAATTAGTGTCTTACGTATATGGGGAGGCCATCTTTGAGATGATTATGGCAGTGATAGGGTCTACATATTGTAATGAAATTGGGGTTTTCTGATAGGTTTCAATATTTTTCAAAAACTACCTAATATCTGAAGTTAGGTACTGTCTCTTCCAAGTAATTTTGCTTGAGATTTAGTAGCAATAACTTGGTTTTCTTGGTTTCGTGATCGTAATTAAAGGCTTAGTTAGTTTTATATGAACACGCTTCCTAATGTTTTTTAATTTTCATAATTGCTTTACTTGTTTCTGTTTTACTTATGAAAAACATTTTTAGCGAAGACATTCCCCTTAAATAATGCGGGTTATTTTGGTGGCCTATCTTCACTTCGGAAAAGGGAGTGCAATCCTTTTGAAGTATAACTAATGGATTTGTGCAGAATTATTTCTTTACAACTAATTATTCGTAGTAATTATTAAGACATTATGTGCTTAGTTAATATTTTCACACGCTGGCTTGTGTAATTACTAATGAAAAATTATTGAATGAATTAAACAGCACTTAATAGCAGTCATATCAGAAAAAGTTTCGGCATCTCTTGCAGTGTTCAGTCACAGTGTACACTTCGTAGGAAGTCGTAAAAATAAAAACAAGTAAAATAATAGAAAAAGTGAACGAAAATGCCACCTCTAGATCGCTTCCGAAAACTTATCAAGCATTTACGCGTTGTGGTCCGTTTCTGTGCTTGCGATATGTTCGACGAAACTTATACTATGTTTAATCCATTCTTTATGGTTTTACTACTGTGCTTAGCGATATACACCGTATGCTTTATAAATACCATATACGATGGCTTTGTAATCAACAACGACTGGACAATCATTTTGCAGTGCCTTGCCGTAGGAGCAATGGCTGTCCAGGTTAAAGAGAAATTATGATTATGGACATATATATATACTTATATATATATATATATACATGATGTTTTTTTTTTTAGGCTATATCCAAATACTTGTGTTATTATAGTCATCGCATAACTCTCAGAAAAATGGTTAAGCATTTGGATAACATATATGAAGAATATCAGAGTAGAGGCACACGATACGAATACGCCTTGAAAAAAAGTTTGCAAAAGATAGTGAAATGTTTGAAGGTTGCCGGCGGAATATATTTCACGACAGTAATCGGTTTAATCGTTTTACCAATTATTTATATGCTAATAACAGGCAAACGGGAGCTTAGCTTAACTGCGTTGATACCGGGAATTGATCCAAAGGAAACTGTTGGTTATTTCATTCACACTGGTTTTCACTCTGCAATTATATTATTTTCCGGTGTGGGCTTCTTTGCTTCTGACACGATCATGTTCTCGATGTTGCTTCATGTGCTTTTGCATAGAGATATAATGGTGGCCAAATTCTATGACTTAAATGAGATCACTGAGCAAGATGATAAATCGGCCGAAAGAAGCAGACCTTCATTAAATGATATAATTGCTTGGCATCAGAAATACAATTTGTAAGTAACGACCGTATGTTGTAGACGCACTTAGGCCGGTGATTATGAAAATGGTCGAAGTTAACTATTTCCTAAAATAAAAATAAATATTTTTTTTTTTAAGGCGCAACTTTTTTTAAGACATTCATTTAATATAAGTTTTTCTTGCAGGTTCATGGAATACATTGAAGAACTTTTTTCTGGCATTATTTTTGTACACATCACTACAAGCTGTGTATCCATTTGCTCTACTCTATTTTGTATAGTACTTAAGGTCTGGCCGTTTGCGCCACTTTTGTTGATCTCGAACACTTCAATGTACGCGTATTGTGGATTTGGTCAACTATTAGCAACAACGGTTAGAAAAAGACTTGATGAATTAATTGATTTTCTGGAAATTTTTTAAAACATATTTCCTAGAACGATGACGTCACCAGAATGATTTATGAGGTTTGCATCTGGTACAGACTGGAAGTGAAGGAACAGAAAATGATTCTTCTTATGCTGCGCAAATCGCAATATGCCGTCGAACTAACTGTTGGTAAAATAATGCCTTTGAACTTCAACACCGCGTTGCAACTAAGCAAAGGCATTTACACCTATTTGATGGTTTTGATAAATTTTCTAGAATAAAAAAAGACAAAGCG